>JAMKPZ010015934.1:0-23966 GCA_024699675.1 Amphibolis antarctica | reverse complement strand
TCATGATATTAATGTGATTAAGAATGAGTTTCTCTATCATGAAAGATATGTAGAGCTTGTTTATGCATAATAAAATTCTGATTTTCATTTAAAATCTGAAAGTACAACACATCTCAGATTTTTTTTTGGCTAAAGGGAACTGATTACTCTCACTCTCAGCAACATGGTTAGGATGTTACCCAATCATGATATTAATGTGATTAAGAATGAGTTTCTCTATCATGAAAGATATGTAGAGCTTGTTTATGCATAATAAAATTCTGATTTTCATTTAAAATCTGAAAGTACAACACATCTCAGATTTTTTTTTGGCTAAAGGGAACTGATTACTCTCACTCTCAGCAACATGGTTAGGATGTTACCCAATCATGATATTAATGTGATTAAGAATGAGTTTCTCTATCATGAAAGATATGTAGAGCTTGTTTATGCATAATAAAATTCTGATTTTCATTTAAAATCTGAAAGTACAACACATCTCAGATTTTTTTTTGGCTAAAGGGAACTGATTACTCTCACTCTCAGCAACATGGTTAGGATGTTACCCAATCATGATATTAATGTGATTAAGAATGAGTTTCTCTATCATGAAAGATATGTAGAGCTTGTTTATGCATAATAAAATTCTGATTTTCATTTAAAATCTGAAAGTACAACACATCTCAGATTTTTTTTTGGCTAAAGGGAACTGATTACTCTTACTCTCAGCAGCATGGTTAGGATGTTACCCAATCAAGATCTTTTTGTCAAGTCACCATATACAAAGAAATTCATTGTTCGGCTACCAATGTATACCATAAGTTTGAATCAATCCTTTGGCTACTAGATAGGCTTTGTATCTATCAATGAAGTTATCTAGATTATGTTTGATTTGATGACAAAGAACAATCTGCAATCAACCATTTTCAAACCATGTGAGTGAAGGATAAGCTCCCAAATACCTCTTGGCTGCAAAACCAGTACTTTATCATCCATAGCAGATGTCCAATGTGGTATTCGCCTCTATGTACCTCCCTAGAATAAATTTAGTTGTGATAGATAAGGCAAACTGGAGGAAGGATGGGTCGAACTGATCATAGAAAACAAAATAGGAAATAGAGAATGCAATAACATTGTGCTTATCCTGGCAAATGACAATGGTATCTGAATTTGGTTCAAATCTGAATTTGTTTAACTGGAAAATGTCTTAATTCAGTATCTGCCGAACTAAATTTGGACACCAAATTTAACATCTAAAAAGGTTCGAACCAAATTCAGATACACTTGTATCCACTCAATTAATCCGATTCATATCCATTTATCTAGTTATTCAGATATCTAGTTATATATATGCATATATAATTATATATTTTATTTATTTATTATATATTTACATAATATGTACGTATGTAAATATTTGCTTATTTAGATAATTAACAGATAAAAAACTTAAAGCATAGTTGAATTCAGATATTAGGATTATTTGGATAATCAAATGTTTTCAAAATTTTAACAGATTTATATATTATCTAGGGTGGAGGGGTTCGTGCCTTTGAAATTGATGAGAAATAAATTTCATTTAATAATGATATTTGTGCACACTAAAAGGATGGAAATTCATTTCCCATCATTTCCATTGTATAAATGACGAGGCTCACCCCCCCTGTTTCTCGTCCACCATAGTGAGAAAAGGGTGGGAAGGTCTGCACACCAAAAAGGGAAAAAATGAAAGATATTAAAAAAAGAGAGAGATAAAAAATTTGTAAAAAAGAAAAAAGAGAAAGAGAAAAAAAAGAAAGAAAGAGAAAAGGAAAAATTATATTTTAAAAATGGTGGAAGTATTAAAAAATTTATGTTTGATTAATTTATGTTTATTTTTATTAACATCATTTATATTTTTAAAATAAAGGTAATTATTAATTTTAAATATAAATATGTTTACATGAAATTTGTGGTCGATCACGTTAATGTACATATTAATTCAGGTTTTATTCCTTTAATTTCTTTAATATCTTACATTTGCACAATTATCCACCTTTAAAATTTTTACTTTCTAATAAGTACACAAATACCCTCATTTTAAAAATACTTTTTTCTATTTCCCATAAATTCTAAATTTCCCATTATTTCCTTTTCCACCATTTTTGTAGGCATAAACAAATCCTAAATATCGATAAATTTAATGGATACAAGTTCAAATATGCAGATAACTATTTGAATATTAATAGTTGAAAGTGATCTCATATATCAACAAAATTCAGCTGAATAATTGAAAGGGTTTCTATACTATTACTCTGTTCGGTAAAAAAGAACCACTGATCTTTTCACTATGCAGTATTAAATCCTTACAGTAATTTACTAAACATAAAAATATTTCTAGTAAAATATTAATGTCAATGTAATTTTTAATAACACTCCACAAAAGATCCATAATAAAAAAATCCATTGATCTTTTACAATAATTATAATTAAAAAATCACTCCACAAATCTTTTTTACCAAACACACCTTATGTTATAGGCAGGGTTGACATCGATACAAGCAATGTGAGACTATCTATCCCAACACTCCCCTGCACATGACTCAGGATAGGCTTGCACGTGTCTTATGGATAGAGTGTACAATTTGGTTCTGATACCAAGTTAAGAGTGGTATCATATATCAACAAAACTTAGCTGAGTAGTTGAAAGAGTTTCCATACTATGTTATAGGCAAGGTTAACATCGATACAGGCGATGTGGGACTATCTATCTCAACACTCCCCAGCACGCATGACTCAATTAGGATAGGCCTGCGTGTGTCTTATGGATAGTGTACAACCTGGTTTTGATACTAAGTTAAAAATGGTCTCATATATCAACAAAACCTAGTTGAGTAGTTGAAGAGGTTTTCATACTATGTTATAGGTAGGGTTTACATCGATACAGGTGATGTGGGACTATCCGTCCCAACATTAATCAAATAATCTTGATACTAGTTGGATATGAATTCTGATATTGCTATATTCATTTCCAATTCAATTCGTTCAAAAGCCTAAATGGAGGTTATTGGTGTTCAGATCTATAGAGTTAGAATTAGATTTAGCTTGGGTTAGGGTGGTGGAGTTCCTTCATGACCATATTAACTATATACTTGCAAAGGATGAGTCTCATGCACAAGCCTAAATGGAGGTTATTGGCGTTCAGATCTATAAAGTTAGAATTAGATTCAGCTAGGGTTAGAGTGGTGGAGTTCCTTATGGCCACATTCACTATATACCTACAAAGGATGAGTCTCATGCATAACATTAGATGGTATTGAGAATTGGGTTTGCCAAGCTTGAGGGAAGGATCATGTTCATTGCAATTTACTTATTAAGTCATTGAACTCAACATAGTTCATTGGAATGGAGTTATTCATACATCAATGGGAATCCAAGAAAAGGACTGCACTAAGAAGAATAGACACCTGAATGTTTGAGTATTTTTCTGATTCTAACTATCATAGTAGTGAGTTCTGATACATACATCAACTATCATTCAATGTTTCCCGACTTTCCTCCACCATTAAGAGGAATGTTTTGCAAAGAGAAACTTTTATAATTCTAAAACTAATGCAGCACTGCTATTCCAAAAAGTCATGCATGATATATTCCATTCACCAAAATACATTTGGTAGGGGCAACATAGGAAGTAGAAAGAAGATGAATGCTGTTTTCATCCATGCATGAATAGGTTTTATAATTTTCTAGCATGGAAAGCATGTAGTAATCTTGGGTTTTCAATGGGATTTTAAGGTGGAGGTATAAAATACATTATTTAATGTCATGATTTACTGTGAACTGATATGGTTCAAAGATTTCTGTGAAGTTTTATTCATGCATTCACTTCAATTCCTTGTAGATGACATTACCTTTGATTAACATAATAAACTTAATGTGTATATATTGTATGTTTCCTGCAAATCCAACAAAATCCCAATTCACCCTTCATAACTCAGTCCTTGGTGTAGAACTTTGATGAGATTTCTGTTTTATGTTTTCCAACATGGGATTTCTTTTACGTCTCTGAGGCATTTAAGGATGTCTCATAGTTTTTTTTTCCCACAGAGCCTCCTTTGCGCAGAGGAGACTCTGTTTATCTTGTAGGACTAAGCAGGAGCTTGCAGACAACATCAAGGAAATCTACTGTCACCAATCCCTGTGCTGCTCTAAAGATTGGCTCAGCAGACTGCCCAAGATACAGGGCAATCAATATGGAAGTCATTGAGCTTGACACAGGTATGTCTTTTTTCTTCTTTACTGGTAGATATGATCCACACATCTTTTTCTTATTTTTGCTTACCTATCTCTGGATTTTTTTTAAAAGATTTTGGAATTCACTTTTCTGGTGTACTGACTGATGGACATGGAAGAGTCCAGGCACTATGGGCAAGCTTTTCCACACAGGTTTGGGTCACGTCCTTGTAAATTGGACTTGATTAGAAATTCGGAGTTAGTAGACTTTTTTTGACAAATACTCTTAATTTGCAGTTGAAATATAGTTGCAATTCACCGGAAGACCATCAGTTTGTTAGGGGCATGCCAATCTATTCAATCAGCCAAGTTCTTGACAAGATTATCCATGGTACCAATGGTCCAGAATTGCTTATAAATGGTTTCAAGAGGCCTATGCCTCTTGTTAGAATTTTAGAGGCAGAGCTGTATCCAACTTTGCTTTCTAAGGCTCGGAGTTTTGGGTTGAGCAATGACTGGGTGCAGGTTGGGTTTTCTATGGGATTTTTTACTATCTTTTTACTTAGTGACAGGAATTTTGTACTTTGTACTGAATGCTACACAACACCTTAAATTGTTTATTGTATGGGTTTTTGAAGGCACTTGCTAAGAAAGATCCAGTTCGACGTCAGGTCTTACGTGTGAAAGGTTGTTTGGCTGGATCTAATGCTGAGCGGCACCTAGAGCAAGGTGACATGCTTTTGGCAGTAAATAAAGTTCCTATCACCTGCTTCCGTGATGTCGAAAATGTGTGCCAGGAACTGGAAAAATGTGATAGAGATGGTGGACTTCATCTGACCATTTTTCGGCAGGTGAATCAAACTCATTTCTCTTTAAAGGATGTTAGTCACGGAGATTTTTTTTAATTGGTTCTATATTTTTTTCAGGATAAAGAAGCCGATATTGTTGTGGGCACTGATGTTAGAGATGGCAATGGCACAACACGCATGGTTAATTGGTGTGGATGTATAATCCAGGATCCACACTCTGCAGTGCGTGCTCTTGGCTTTCTTCCTGAAGAAGGGCATGGTGTATATGTGGCAAGGTTTAACTTATGATATAAAAATTCTCCTTTTTTTTCCCAAATGCTTTGTACCTTACCATTGCCTAAATCTGCAGTTATATTTTTACTGGTACCATAGACGAAATACAAAAATTCAAAGGATATCGATTCCTTTTTCCCTCCATATCAAAGAACCTTTTTGAAAGTTTTATAACCTTCTAGCTTATCACAGATGAAAGTCAAAGGATGGTGATTCTTTTTTCCATCCATATCAAACAACCTTTTAGAAATTTTTACAACCTTTCTACCTTTTTTGCCCGTAATATCAAATTTCTTATGTTTGAGTACACATATTTGGTCAAATGACTCCTACCTCACAATTGGGAAAATATTTTTACAATAGTGATGGACTTCAAAGGAATTCTTTTTTTTCCTTCCATAGAAAATTACCTTTTTAAATGTCATATGGCCTACGTTTTCAAGAAATGCTCTATCCATTCCTTTGCACTCCATGCCCATGGTACTTTTTTCATCATCATTCATTACATATATACATGGTGCAATTATAATTTTAATATGTAAATTATCTCTGAAAGAAAGGTCTGCTTTTTTGAGACCAAATCTTTTTTGTAGTATTCCAGCAGCTCAGCTACAAATATTTTGTTATTCTTTCATCCTGGTTGACATTCTTATTATTTCTTCCTTAAGTCTAAAGACTTTTTGGTTGCCAGTAATTTGTAACCTTGATTAAACATTTTATTTTAAAAGGTTTATTTTGAGAATGTTACATGATCAATATTTTTTTGATCTAACGTTTTTTTTCGCTAATCAATTCCAGGTGGTGTCACGGGAGCCCAGTCCATAGATATGGCCTTTTTGCCCTCCAATGGATAGTAGAAGTGAATGGAAAGCTTACTCCTAACATTGATACTTTTTTAGATGTCGTCAAGGTATAGTTTTAAAAATCAGCTTTTATCAATTTATATAAAAGTGTATCTTTTAAAATATTTTGGCCTTAGTGTTTGTATTAGAAAAAAAACTTTAAGAGTAATTTAAGATTTAAAATCAATCATAGAAATCATTTCTGTTTGATACGTGGTGCTTTGGGACAGCATGCTCAGCTGCTGGTTATTCCATACATCATGTTGAAGTGAAAACCAAGTCTGTTGTTTCATACATGTAGCTTTGTGGCGGTGAATCTCTCTCAAGGGGTATGGCAATTGGGGCTCAAGCATCATAATTGTGGTCAAATAGGGATTTAGTTGAGTTACATGGTGAGGAAGTGATATTGGTGCCAACCTACATATGTAGCCGTGCAATTATTCTGTGTGATAAATATTATAACATAAAAACCATCACTCCAATTTAGAATACGAGCCTCTGATGTGGCATGTGAGAAAAGCTTTCCTTGCGACGCAACAAAACAAACAATCATCAAAAGATTACAACAGAACACATGCAGATGCTAATCCATCTTTTTACAATGATGTGAATGAACGTGTCTTCATGTTTTTTCACATTTTTGTGGTTTTTAACGTAGGGTCTGGAGCATGGGGAATTTGTGCGTGTTCGAGTCGTGCATTTGAATGCGAAGCCTCGTGTGCTTACACTGAAGCAGGACCTTCACTACTGGCCCACATGGGAGCTGAAATTTGATCCTGAGACTGCTACCTGGCGCCGAAAGATTATTAAAGCTTTGAATCAATGAGTTTGGCAAACAAATTCTTTTCCCACCGGATCATCAATAAAAAAGATTGAAGTGCGTGGCTGATGTGCGATGGTTAGCCTCTCCTTCAAGCCCCATTCTATCAGAGTTCAAAAGTATATTGCTTCAGGTATTGATCAGCTTACGGTTTCTACGAGTCGCCCTAATTATGGCGCTTGTAAATGAAATGCCATCTCATTTGGATTTCGGAAATATAGAGGTAGAATATATCTTATAGCATTATTTTTGTATCATTCTGTAAAATTATTTTTCCAAGGTTGTTATATCTTGATATACAGGTTTGAATGTGCTTCGTCGGGTTCTTTTCCATTTACTTTCACTTTACGAGTTCAAAATAATTCAACGTCATTAATCAATCATCTTGTCAAAAATAAAAGCCTGGAATTTTCACACAAAAGTAGATCTTCCATGCTTTAAACTTTGATCGGACTTTTTTAGTTTTACATAATCGTTTGTGTTGGAAAGTTTCGCGGAATGATGTAAAATGGTAAAAAATGGTAAGTTAAAATTTTTATTTTTTTTTAAAGATGCAAACTTTTTTTGGAGTTTGTTTGTGTATGTATGTGTTTGGATGTTTGAAAATTAAAATGGAATGTTCGAAAATTAGATTTTTTAAACAGTGAAAATGAAAATGTTCTATTTTTCGATTTTTCAAGTTATATAAACGTCTGAAGCCCTTTTTTCCTTTTTACACTTTTCATTTTACCGGAAGTGAAAAAGGCACGTGACGATCCTTTGTACGTGCCTTGGCATGCACTTCTTCTGCTTGCAACTTGTTCACATGATGGTTCCCGGTACTCACAGATCCAGCTTCTACACGAAACCCCGAAAAAGATCAAGCTCGTTCTTTAATTAAAGGACTTCGTATAACCATGAGAAAAATTTAACGAAAAGGTAAAAATAAAACCCAAAAAAACAACCGTGGAATTAAAAAATAGTAAAAGATAAAAAACACATATAGATCAAACAATGTAATTTTTACGATATCAGCGCAAAGTACTAGTTTTACATTCATCTTCTCATGTGTATGTATCGATGATGTAAAAGACAGTAACTACTAACTATATTTTTGCTTCGTTTGAAAGTAAGAAATTTTAATTTACTATAAATTTTTATATATAAATTTTAATTTTATAATTTATTATTTAACTTTAATATCTTTTATAAAATTACTTTTAATTTCAATTCTTTATAGTCATTAAAGTTAGTACACCTCAAAACGAAACTAAATTATGTTTTTAGGTGACTATTTCTGATCTTTGATGGTCTGGTTACATCTCCAACTGTTAATCTTTTAGGTGCTGGTCTCGTAAGTCGTCTTTATTGATCTTTTGAACTTTTGTGGTATTGGTTATTAGCAAATTTTATACTATTTTTAATATCGTTAACTTTCAACAAAAAAACACAAAATACAATAAGAAAAGAAATTCAATATTAATGACTTTCACGAACGTTCCAAGTAGATTTATTGCTTTTACTATATCTACCCTGTACTTAATGTTTCTGCAAAAGAAAAAGGCGACGCTGCACATGTTATTGAACCGAAAATGATATTATTATTATTATTATTATCAACCCAACAAATTCAAATAAACTCTAAAGAAACAAGGACCAAGTTAAAATAGAGAAAATCATCGTGCAAGAAGGCATCATCGCCATTATTCGTTAAAAAAAATGTCATTAAGTTTTTCGCAATAGACAAATAAATGATTAGAAGCAGAGATTACGCCAAGAGCAAATGGTGTGTATTTTCTTGTTAATTTTTTTTAAAAAACAAATTTTATTTTTTAAGCAATTTACCATGGATACGCGATCAAGATAAAATTTATCACGGACACTTTTGATTTTCGGATTTATTTAACGCCATCACTTTTCCGGTTTTCCAAATAAATTACTTTTGATTTTTTTTTTTTATTATTAATGGTCGTGTTTCTTTTGACGGTGTTGGCATTTTCAAGATCCGTTTTTTAAATTTGTACCGGCCCAAGAAGAAAAGTTCCAACGTAATAATAATATTATTACTATCAGGAAAATTTTATGATGCCTGTAATAATTAATTAATCACAAATTTTTTTTTAAAATCCAAAATAATTAATAATAGGTTCGAAAAAGAATATATTTAATGTTTTGATGGTTATAAATGCTGTTTTTTTAACCACTTTATCTTAGTAGTTAAATTTAGGACCTTGAATCTTTTTAGAGATTTTTTTTTTCTTCTTAAATTTTTATATATCATTTTTATTTTATAAATTCTTATATACAAACTTTTAACTTATAATTTAAATAGTTTAATTAATTTACTATGTATTACTACAATGCACAATAAATATACTTACAAAATTTTACGGCAAACTTGATCTTGGATTAGAAATTATAAAAATACAATAAAATCATTGTAAAGTAATAAAAAAATTTTAAGAAAAAACTACTTTTTGGAATTACAAAACAAATTTAAAATTAAAATATAATTTACACATCCACCTCTACACCATCATCGTTACTTTTATCATCATCACAACTTCTACCTTCTAAATGTAATTATTTATATGATAAAATTAGATAAGGAAAAATTATATAAGAGAAAAATTATGCAATACAAGAGAAAAATTCATATTTTTTAAAGATTATATAATTTACGTGATAAATATTTTAATATTAAATATTAAAATTATTTTAAAAATATTATTATAAAATATTATAATGTATAATAAAAAATAAAAATATATAATAATAAACGCATAAATAAATAGAACACACAACATAACAGAAACAGTAACTTTCTCATCCTCCTCTTCACCGCTCTCTGCTCTCTGCACTCTGCTCTGGCAGTGTTTGCTTCTCTCTCTCTCTCTCTCTCTCTCTCTCTCTCTCTCTCTGGCGGCGTTTGCTTGTCTCGCTCTCTTACAACCGGATCGATCGGGGAAGTGGAGCGCATTGCAGTCGGTGGAGGTCGGGTGGCGAGGGTCGTGGTTCCGATCAAGGTGACCGGTGGCGAAATTGTTAATCTGCTCTCCTATGTCGACCTGGAGGGAGTTACCTAGAGTTTGAGGTGATTCTTCCCGATTGAGCCGTTTGCATCTCTTTTTTTACAGTGCCTTCTGTTATGTTTCGGAGATTCGGTTGTTTCTCTTTCTTCGTCACCGTGTTTGGATTGCTTCCGAGATGTTGACTTTTGTGCTTCGTTTCGCATGTGTCATGAGAAGTCAGTGTTTCCGAGGGAAAATAATTCTGTCTTTTTATGGAATTTTGGATATTAGTCTCTGGAAAGAACAGTGGTTTCCGTACTGCACCGCCGGGTGAATTGGGGGGGGGGGCGTTAGAGTATAGTTGTAGACTACGGTAATGTAGTTTTCGTTTATTATTATTGGAATCAGATGGTTCTTTGTATATGATTTCTGTTGATCACTTGCAAATTCATGTAGATCTCACTAGACTGTATGTCTACTTTTTCATGTTCCCAGGTGCTGTGTATTTTTTAATTGTTACATTGGCCGCCAATGGCTGGTGAAATCCATGAACGCGGTGCTTTTCAGGTTTGTCTTTGAACTATTGTTTTAAACTCCAGCTACTTTGGACTATGCTTCTGAATTTATGCAGTTGAATCGCTGGTTTGACAGATGAATAACTAGTTGAAGTAATTCATTTCTGAACAATGGTTGAACCACTTGAGCTAGAATACCTGGTTTAAGTTTAAATTATTGGCCACATTGTATCCGGCGGCCATTAGCATATATGAGTCGATCTTGTCTTCCCCTCGCTTTTTACCTACTTTGTTCTAGTGTGGTATTTTTTCCTTTTTTATATTGGATTCTGTGATTTTGACGAATTTTCTCTATATGGTCTTACTGAATGATAAATACCATATTCATTGTATTATACTATTATACCATTTATAAGTGAATTTTACTATAATCAAAAATTCTGTTCCGGGTATTTCTTCTATTCACCAGACTTTGGCAATTGGAACTTCTGGTAAGGTGAGTGGTGCTTTATGATGTTATTTGGGAAAAAAGAAACCATATTGGGCATTAATTTTGTGTATTAATATTAAAATAATCTGATTATCTACAGATTTGTTAGGTGAAGAGACTGATTTCATAAATTTATTTTGTTAGGAAGTCCTATTTGAGAAGCAGGAGCCATTGGTTTTGTATAATTTCAATCTAATCTGATTATATGGAACATTGACAGGCTGAATGTCTATCCTCTGGTTCCATATCATTTGGAAGGTTTGAGGGAGAATCCTTATCCTGGGAAAAAAGGTCGTCCTTCAAACATAACAGGTATCTAGAGGAGGTTGAGAGATACTCGACCCCTGGTTCAGTTACTGAAAAGAAGGCTTATTTTGAGGCCCACTTTAAGAAGAAGGGTTTGCCCCATCAGAATTCTTCTCTAAGCCGAAGTGGAAATGAAAGCCACAATAATGTCTGTATCAATGAAGATCATATGAACTACGTGAATGAAAATAAAGATTTTGGTATTGACCAAATGCATTTTGAAGAATTACAGAACCCTGGAAATGATGGTGTTGAATTTTCTTGGTATGATGAAACACCACTTACATCAGGTGAACGTGAGCATGATACGATAGATGGTGAAGGTGAAGATGCATCTTCTATTCCTCATATTCTAGTTCCACAAACAGCCATCGTGGAGATTGCACTGCAAACTAATAATCAAGATGTCGAGCCTGTTGGCAATGTTAAAATTGAAGTGGCATCTAATTTCTCTTCAGTCAAGGAAGCGTCACAAATTAAAGAACAAAAGGAAATTAGTAAAGATGTTCAAATTACTGATGATTTATCTGAAGCAAAAGTGTCCTCTAAAAACGCAATTGTTGAGACAGGCCATTCAGCTCTCTCACGGAAACCACAGAAATCTTTTAAGAAGGTCAGATTATGCAATAATAAATTCAAACAAGGTTTTTAGTTTTCTTTTTACCTGTTATTTTAGTAGTTTTGAGGTATTGTATTCACTTTTGGATTGCTATCTTCCAAATGATACACTGATATTTACAGGATAAAAGACAATAACTTTCTTTCTTTTTTGCACTTCATTCCTTCTCCTTTGCCTTTCTGTCATTTGATAGTATTCCTTTTTCCAATTATTACAGTAAAGAGTTAAACATTTGCTGTGTTTACCAGTTTATTATAGGTGTTCTTATTTGTCTCTGTAGGGTCTGGAAAAAACAACCGGAAAACAGAAAACCAAATTAACTATGGGTGTAGAGTCTGTTTCTACTAGGACACCACGAAAGCATTCAACTGAGGAGAAGCATCTTCCGTCCGTCCAGGGGTCTGCAGGAACCATCAAGAAAGTTAAAAAAGATGGTTCTCTGATAGCTAAGTCAGAGAAACAAATGCATTCAAGGCCTATACCATCACAAACTATGAATTCAATCAAGAAAACGACAAAGAGTGAGATGAATCAGGTGATAAATTATTTACGAATCTTATTGCAAATGGACCTCTTCTACGTTCGTTACAAATTTTTATTGGAAGTATAAAACTGGCACATAGTGTTCCACCAGTTTGCATAGCGTAGTCATACTTTTTTGATGATGATAATATTTTTAGTGTAACTATACTTCAATATTGTATTTTTATGTCAGCATATTGAAATGGCATCCCTTTGGAAACTAAAGATATGATAAAGAGTGCTAGTGCATTGTAATAGTCACAATCTGATCCAAAATTTGAATGGTTCGTCTTTATCAACATGCTTTTGATATTTACGTTGGTTTTTAGGTCTCTGGAAATATTACGACTAAAGGGAAAGGAGAAAGTAGAAGGTGTCATCTCAATTTTTACTGTATACTGGCCTCTTCCTTGTAGAATGGTAGTGGTGCTGGTGCATACAAGAACTTATCTTAACTACTCATTGCAGTATAGAGGATGGTGAGAAGGGTCTGAAGTACAAAAAGGGTGCCACACTTCATTCTATTTCTGCAAAGGGAGATGGTGCTACAAGTCAATCTGTGATTAGGTATTATATTACCTCCTGAAAAATATTTTTCATGTGTTCTTTTTGTTGCTAAATCTTCCGGTTATTCAGGCCTAAACAGGTGAGTACTTCTTCCAAAGAAAAACTAAATGCAGCTGGTCCGGACTTCAGATTCCAAATTGGTGAAAGAACTGAGAAGAGGAAAGAGGCAAGTATCTTTGAAATCTTTTTCTCCCTTCACTTTTAGTGAATACTAAAATATGTTCCTCGAATTTCTTGATTTTTATTTGATTGCTTTAGATCTACATGAAAGTAGAGGAAAAATTATATGCCAAAGAGACAAAGAAGAACGAGATTAAGGCTAAGACACGGGTATTGCAACTACAGCCCCAAAATAAGTATTTTAAGGCCTAAATTCTGTTTTGTCCGTATTATTATTTGGGCCTGGCATCCCATAGTTCATAATCTTGTGCGGCATTCTGTGACTGTTCATCAGCAGTACGGGCACAGCATACCATCACTAAATTAATTTGACGCTGCATAATGTCCGATGTGTATGCCATTAAAATTTCAAAATACCCATGTTTAAAGTATTTGGACCTGTTGACAAACACCAAATTTGTTAAGCTAATAACAGTTGGTGGAAAGTATTTCCAATTTGGCATCACTTTAGTCCTAGCCCAGGCTAAGTTTCCATTTTTATGTTTGGTAACGATCAAGTTTGGCTTCGTCAATGTTCCAGGAAGAGATGGAAGCTGCAATGAAACAGTTCCGTAGGAGCCTCAATTTCAAAGCAACGCCTTTGCCTTCTTTTTATCGTAGTTCTGGTCAGATGGTTCATGGTGCGAAAAAGGTAATCTGGTATTTCATTTTGTAGTGCTGGTAGTAATGCAGTGATACTAATTAAAGTTATATTGAGCTACATTAGTATAGCCAGAAGATTGAAGCGTTTACAGCCTAGGAACAATGATCGATGACAAGGTGAAACAAATCTGAGCATAAATAGAGTTGAGAATTGAAGCATATAACCACATGCAGTACTTGAAAGACTTGAATGTCTACATCTGGTCTGCATTCAGTTCAATTTTTTTACTCTCCAAAAAGCATTTAAAAGAAACAACTGTTCAGTGAAGCCATAATTACTTATTCTAAGCATTATCATTTCTCTTAATTTTGTTTTCTGTCTTTGAAACTACTGAAACACCATCTCCACATTTCCACTAATAATATTGTCATAGTCTAAGAACCTTTTACACTATCACGGCCAAGCAATATTATAAAAAGAGTGTAATTTTGAATAACGTGAGTTTGTGTGGATTGTCCACGGTTTCCATTTTTATTTTTTTCTTCACGTTTCCGTTGTTAAGGATATTCTAGATTTGTTAGTGATTTAATAAAAAAATCTCTCTTTTTTTATGGATAATGTCAAGGTTAAAAGGTATAATTGTGAACCTAAAAGAGATCTAGAGTGAAGATTCAAACTCACTTTAAGATCTAAAGAAATTTTCACTACTAGATTACCACTTAGTGGTAATAAAATCTTTTCATCGCTTTTGGTTTTTTAATTAAGAATAAATGTTGGGAAAAAATAATTTCACATTGAAAATGATAAATAAAATTAAGACTTATATTTATTACTTATAAGTCATTTCTCACTGATTAATTTATTTTAGTGAGTTAAAATTCATATGATATCAGAATTTATCTATACATTACACATAAAAAGTATTCCAATAAGAGATTCACAAATATGGAGGCATTTTGAGAAAAAATAGTTTCACATTGAAAATAATGAATGAAATTGATATCTTTATATCACTTGTGAGTTTTTTCTTATTAGCTAATTGATTTTAGTGTAATAAAATTCATACAAATGTGGTGTATTTTTTTTGTCTTTTTTCTTCCATTTTTCAATTAAATACAACTGTAAAAAGTCTCCACGAGAGTTTATCGTCTCTGGTTAGTGTGTAGTGAGCATATATATATATATATATATATACACTCTGTAAAAAATAAATCTCCACGCGGTAATGTTCTCATGCTAGTTTTTCTTTTTGCAGGGCGTCGCTGCTACTGCAAAATCCTCACCACAGCATACCAGTCACGCGAACGCTGGGTGCAAGCTCAGGCAGGATTCTTCAAAAAGGACTTGTGCAAGATGACCGGCCATCATATCCTTCCAACTCCGAAAATTCACTAATTAGTTAGGTTCAACTCTGATCTCCATTGACAACCTGAGCTAGATCCGCCCAGCATTGTTCCGCTACGGTAATGGAAGTGGCAGTTGAGATGGAAGTACCCCGGCACTGTAAAAACTTAAGGACTGAAGTGGAAAAAGAAGCCAAGATCAGACCACAAGAGAACAAAGAAAATGACAAGGTGGTGATAGAACGCACCGGAGATGGAAGCATGTGTTGCTTTTCATGTTCGACGTCAATCTGCGGTTATTTTCACTTTGTATCATGTGGTTATTACCTGATTCGCCTAATTTATACTTTATAGATGAAAATGTTAAAACATATGATTATACGTAACTAAAAAAATTAGTGTTGTTTAGGCGTGCATGTTTAAATGGATGAGTATTAATATTATAAGGGATGCATTAATTAGTAGGAGAGAATTAATTAATGTAAAAAAAATTAAAAGAAGTGTTTTATGTATTTGGTTAGAAATTATGAAAAATGATCTAAAGTTATGTAATTTAATTAAAAATTTGATGTAGATTGAAATATTTGAAAGAAAAAGATTGATGTGCTTATCTTCGTATTGCAGAATTATCGCTTAATTTCTTTGTGTTTGTAGTTTTTCTATTCATGGGTGGATTTATGTTTAAGATGGGACTTTTTTGTTAAAAAAATTCTGTATAAGATATTGTAATGTCCTAGATATCTACACTATTTTTTCCTTCAAATGTTGTGGAAAAAGAAAAGCACCTAGACAGAATTATTAATTTACTGGTACCATTGCCGCGGTATAATACGTGACGAAAACCTGAAAAAAGCGTCCGCTGGTCTTTTGTTCAGGTTTCGAAGTGACGTTCGCGATTACTGAAATCTGCTTTTTGCCGACTTTGCAGGAAAAAAAAAAACTTGTCGTTTTTATGATCTCGTTTGAGACCGATTTCGAAGTTATAAATTTAAGGTTAATATTAATTTTATGAATAAAATTGAAGTCGTATTGTAATTAATATAGTAAAAATTTATATATTAAAATTTATATAATAATAATAGTATTAAAAATAATTTTAAAAATCGACTCCAAAATCACCCCATGTTTTTCAATTCGACTGAAAAGCAAAAGGAGACGGAGGGGAAGATTATCGAAGGGAAGGGCGAAAATGGGAAAACATAACAACTTTTATATTGATCGAGTCCGACGAAAATTAAAATTTTTTATTTTCTAATTTTTATCTAGTATTAACTCCAAAAATAGGTCTTTTTTAAAACCACTTTCCTTCCCGATATGCAAATAATCAACTTTCCAACTATGGAATCTCTTACCGGTTTTGATTATTTAACTTTAATTTTATATAAATTTTTACGTATTATTATTATTATATATATTTTAATATATAATTTTTTATTACATTAATTATTATATAACATAATTTTATTTATTTTATTATTTTTAAATTTAATTTTATTTAATTTTTAAAATTAGTTAAAGTTGAAAATAAGTACAATCTTAACAAAAGTATAGAATTTATTATTGAAATAGGAACGAGCACGCCAGGCGTGCATGTGCGTGTCGTCGAAACGGTAGTTTTTTTTTCTTCCGTTTTTTGAGTGACGTAACCCCCAAAGAATATAACCACTTCGGCATCGTTCTTCATCGAATCCATGGAAATTTCCTGGCGCCACAAAACGAACCCCAGAAAAGCTCGTACTCGTCTCCTTCTCCGCAAGCATGGGCGAAGCGGACGGAAAAAGGGAAAAAAAAACCATTATCATTAATAAAGATTTGAATCTAAAAACTACAAAGTTTAAAAAATTTCTCACAAATTTTTCGAAATGAAAAGTTATACTTGTTTCATTTAATTGTAATTCTTTTTACCGTAGAATATTAAAATTATATTTTTAAATATAATATATATATATATTATAATATCAATATTTTTTATTCGTTACTCTGACACACATCTTACATATTTAATAACTTTACCATTAAAAAATTCTTGTAAAACTATATTTGTTACTTAGACAAAGTGATGTGTCATTTTTTTAAACTATTGTATAATTTAAGAGAGTACAATTACTACTTTATTTATTTTTTTCATTTATCCTATTCTATTATAATTATTATACGTTATCAATAACATACATTAAAAACTTTACCTCATCTTATTAACAAACACAACCTTAAATTCAAAATTCCTTTGATACAATAAAAATATCCTAATTTTGCTCAAATCCAAGTAGTTAGTTGAAAATACAAAAGAGACGTGCCAACAAATGTTGTTATTTAGGTTTTGTTTGTTTATATATTTATTATAATATATTTTTATTTTTTATTATATATTATAACGATCTATATAATATTTATTAAATAACTTTAACTTATATACTAAAATATATATCAAAATACTTATATCATAAATTATATAATTTCTTAAAAATATGTATCTCATCCAACCTATCTTTATCATTTAAATAAAGACACTCTTAATAGTTTTATAGATAATGTTAAAATTATATAAAATAATTATTTATATAAAAAAAATTATATAATAATAATAATAATATATAAAAATTAAAATAATAAAATAATAAGTTTTTACGATGTGAAATAGACGAAGGTGTACGTAAACGTACCGGCCTGTCCGAGATGGAAATCTCTGTCGTCTTCTTTTTTCTTCTTTTTCGTCATTATCATCATTATATTCATCATCGTCATCTTCTACTTCTTCTTATTTTCGTAATAATAATTAATGTTTTTCTTACGCGTGTTCCTTGACATTCTAATCTCGATCAAGATATGATGAGACGAAGACAAAATTGAGCTAATTCCTCTTCGTTTGATTGAGATTGACACGGTGAAGTAAAGATCGATTGTGAATAATTTGAGTAACCTTGTTTGTTTGTAATTCATGAAGCACTCGCGCTATTCTCTTCTGCTGAAACCCATGAGGATCATCACATCAGAACATGTGTTACAGACAAAAGGTGAGCGCTGTCAACTACCTGTAGTGATACTCGTGAGTTCGAATCTTTGAAAAACAAGATTCGAAACATACACTTGAGATCTTGATTTTGTGAAAAGAAGAAGAAGAAAAGACTATATGAGGAGGAGTCGTCTGCGAATCGCATCACATCAGAAGGACTCTGTTCTACTCTGTCGATCCTAATCCTAATCCTACTTTTCCATTATGTCAAGACGATCGTCACCTACTTCAGTAAAAACCAGAGAGATCAGTGGGTGAAAAAGGAAGGTGGTGTTGGGATTAGACGTGGACAAAGAGTCCGGTAGAGAGAGCCATGAGGAGGACGGCGGCCTCGGCCTCCTCCTTCCCACAAGTGGGCTCGAACTTCCTGCTCTGCTGCAGCAGCAACCACAGGTCCTCTTGCTTCCTCCTCTGCTTCTGCTTCAGCAACTCCGACTCCGAAGAAGAGATGCCCAAGCTGAGGGGTCTGCCGCTGCGGACACCACCACTGTTGGCGTGGCAGTTGCCAGCTTTCCTCCTGAGCTTCCTGTACCTTATGCCACAAGCGTTGCACAGCGTCTGAAAAGAGAGCCCACCAAAAGCAAAAGCAATAAGAAGGACGGCGATGTATTTATTATCTGATGATAGATACAAATGGTTTCAAGGATCATGAGGGAGTGAGCGAAGGAACACGATGGAGGATGTGGAAACTGATGAACAAGATGGGTTGGAACCAAAGCCATCGACAACATCGATATGGCGAAGACTACCTGAAAAACGCGATTCGGAAAACAGACCAATGCAATGTACCATCAACACCCAATTCAGAAAACAGGGCAATCTACCGGAAACCCATGATGAGAGCTAGAAAGCAGAGCAGGGCAGAGCAAAAACCTTGGGACCATGAGGTCCATTCCTCCAGAGCGGCGTCTTCGAAGTCCTGCAATCTGCACATATCTTATCTCCACCAAGACCTCCTCCTCCTTCTCCAGTCACCACCAGCTCCCCTGTTCCATCTCCACCTCTCAAATCCACCTTATCGCCACTCTTCTTCTTCTGCTTATTCTTCTCATACTTGAACACAACCTCACCACCACCACACTCCGCCCCACTCCTCTCAAATCCCAGCACCGACACCATCCTCCTCCTGAAATCTTCCTTGAGGTGGTCGCATCGTCCACGCCCCCCTCCTCCACCCATGCCCAAATGCCGATGACTACGAGATCCCCCAACTGCCACCCTTACCAATTCCACCCCCTCCACCACGACAAGAACCAGTAGAAGAAGAAGCAGCAGCAGGAGAAGAAGAAGAAGAAGAAGAGACGAATTGCTGTATCCGTTGCCAACAAGAGAGCGCTGATGGAATTGGAATGTCGAATATATGCGGAGGGACTTCTCTCTTTTTTGCTGCGGGTAGAGTTGGGGTAAAAAAAAGAAAAAAAAGAGAGGCGATTTTACGCAGGCGGCAGAGGGGAATATGGAGAGTCTCAACCGTTAGATGACGATCCGACGGTAGATCGGAAGGATATGCGTCCGTTTTGCGAAGGGACATGTAACGACAAGGAATGGCTACAGAGAGAAAATTCTAGAATTTGGATAACGATGAGAGAGAGAAAGCGCGCCGTACGATATGGACGTGCCAGAATGATAATATTTGTGTTCGTTGTCCGGTTATCGTTTTTTACGGTCAGTTTTTTTTTCACTTTTAATTTTTAAAAATATTTTTAATTTTATAATAATATTTATATTTTAAATTTATTTTTTTATCAAAATTATTTTTTTCTTTAATACTATTTTAAAATAATTCTCTTAAAAATTACTTTTTTCTATTCCTAAAGTATAAAAGTGAAAAGAAAAAAAAAGATATTAGATATCGTTCACTTTCCTGATTCTTAATTTTTTTTTAAAAATTTTAATTTTACAATGATTTACACTTTTTTTAATATACTTATTTTATTATCAAAATTTTTTTTTTTCTCTTCTCGTCTTAAAATCATTTACTAAAAAATTATTTTCTTCCACCCTCTCCGATGTCATGTGAACGTATTTAATAACGTTAAAAAGAAATGGTACGATTAAGAGAAGGTAAAAAAAATTAAGATTTATTGTAATGTAACGATAAGGAGAATTTGATTAAATTAAATGATATGGATAGAAGATCCCTCTAATAAGTTGCATCAAGAGGAGAAGTAAAAGAAAAGCATCGTTAGAATATCTTACGCAAGAAGAATATCATAAGAGTTGATTAAACGTGAGACTTTCAACTAAATCATCGTAAGGGTAAAAGATTACAATTAAAAAATAATAAGAGAAAATAAATAAGTAGATATCATACCGAATTAATATCTCAAAAAAAGTTACAAAAAATACCAAGATTGTAATTGAAAAATAAGATTGTGTGTGTATATATATATATATATATATATATATATCCATTTAAAATTTATTAATAATAAAAAGTACATATAAAATGCAAAGATGTTTTTTCTCGGTAAATATTTATTTCTTAATAATAAAGATTTCTCTATTTTAAGTTAATGTATTTAAATTAAACATCTATGGTATTTTCAATTATAAATGTCTACAGTAACATTAAACACTTATTAATATTATTATTATATCATTCATTATTGCTATTATTGCAATGTATATATATCACCATTGTTAATAAGAACAAAAGATCTACTAAATTTTGGGGCACCTACGTATATATGTCTTACATACTCTATCTTAAACCTTAAATCTTAAATATACTACAAAGATTAGAGTGAAATTTTTAAAATGGTGTTCGTTTACAGTGTTTCAAAATTCTGCAATTTTTCATACAATTTTTAAAGTAAAAATATTGTAAATTATAAATTTACAATCCTTTAATATATCAATTATAAATTAATAAATTTTAAATTACTAAATCTTCAATATTGAACTTATAAATCAGTAATAAATTAAAAATTAAAAATTTATGAAGTTAAAATATAAATATAAATTATAATTACCGTATCGACAACATTTTTTAAAAAAGAGTAATATCACCGTCATCATTCATGGGCCGTGTAATTAACTAATTACTATTTTATGTATGGGCCGAAGCCCACGCTTGCATGGGATCACGGCTGACGTCGTTCATTCACTTTGTGTACTAAAAAAATGTAACACGATTAAGGTTTTGTTTGTAAAGATTTTTATATATTTTAATATGTATCAAGATGTCAGTAAAATTTACATATTAAGATTTATATAGTAATAATAATATTGAAGTGATTTTAAAAATTAAAAAAAGTTATTCATGAACGCATCTTAAATTATAAGTATTTTTTTTTACAGTAAAGACGAAATTCTACATCTTACGAATGTGTGTGAAATTTTGATACTTTAATATAATATTAAAGTTTAACTTAAAAAAATACTGCAACATAAAAACTTAAAAAGTCCACATTTTAAATAATACGAAACTATCCATCACGCTACTTTACAACAAATCCATCTAATGAATGGCATGGACTGACTCCACATTTTAGCCGACATTGATGAATCGGAATGGAGAACCCAAAACAGATTCAATCGGCAAGAAATGGGGGGTGTGTTTGGTAGCAGAAAGTTTATTCATTATAAATTTTTGTATGTCAAAATTATTATACATAAATTTTTATTTTATAATTTAATATATATCTACAATATTATTTACAAAATTACTCCCAATTTTAACTTTTCATGGTTATTGAAATTAAAAGACCTTATTATTAAACGCATCCAAAATAAAGTTCGGTTATCCCACACCTCAACTTTCTTTGCAACTTACCTCAAGAAGGTACCCAAAAATCTGCAAATACCGACGAGGGACTTCAATTACGTTTATTTTCCATGTCACTTACTATTAGAGATGTTAAGCACGGCCCAGGACACGAAAATTTTTCGTGCCGTGGGTCGTACTTGGGCCGAAACCCCAGGTAGTTCGTGCTGTACCGGCACAGCACGAATTCTAGCACGAAATAGGCACGACCCAGCCTAGCACGAGATAGGTTGCCATGTTGTGCAAAGGGGGGGGGGATCTGGCCGACGGGGGTAACGGCTTCCGGGTCATTGGGTCAACAGTTGGGTGAACGGTCACGTGCGCTGGTGCGTGTGAGGGGGCTAAAAGAGTCGTGTCGCTGACGGGGGGATGGGCCGCCGGGTCGCGTGGGCGGGAGGGGGTGAATCGTGAACCGGTGAACGGGTCGTGCGGCCAGCGAGGGTCCGGGGGAGACGGGCCACAGGTTCTTGGATCGGCTGTCGGGTCGTTGGGCCGGCTGCCGGGTCATCAGGCCGGAAGCCGGCTCATAGTGCCGGGTCCTGCCTTCCCGCCCGAGGGGGAAGGTCGGAAGGGCGGATATCAGGTCGTTGGGCAGGCTGTCGCGTTATTGGGCCGGTTGCTGGGGTGAAATGTCGCAGAAGGTGCAAGGTGCAACGCGCCGACGCAGGTCACGCAGCAACGGTTGTCACGCTTTCTCCCAACGAACGGCCCACTTTCGAGCAACGGGCGACCCAATTCCGCGTAACGTGTAACCGGTTGCCAGGTGAAATGGTCGACTTCCACCTCAACGGCTCAATCAACTTTTCTCTATAAATTGAGGGAGTTGGATTTCATTTTTCACCCAATTTACTCTTCATTTCCTTCACTCCAAATTCTCCAAACTCTAATCTCATTTCTCATTTCTCAATTCTCAATTCACAAACAATGACGCACTACTAAGACTAAAGTTCTGGAGATGAAGGCTACGGATATCCTGAAGCTGAAATAATACCGTCAATAGAGACTACTAGAGCTTCAACTTCAACTGTGTCGCCGAGGAAGTCTCGGAAGAGAGCTTCCATCTGGTCGAAGTACACAATCATGATGAAAGCTATGGCGGATGGCACAGAAGAGGAACGAGCCTTCTGCAACCTTTGTAACGCCGACTTCTCTTGCAAAACGTCTGGCGGTACAGGTCATTTAACTAGGCATATTATTACATGCGAAAATAGGAATGAGGATAAAACAATTCAAACCCAACTTTCTTTTACTCCTGAGGGTAGTGTTAGTTCATGGACTTATGATTCTGAAAGGGCTAGAGACTTGCATGCTAGATTTATTAGTTCAGAAGATTTACTATTAAGTTTTGGAGGAAATAAACGTTTTGATAATTATATTAGTAAAGCATATTGTCCACAATATAAACGTATATCTAGAAATACTATTAAGTTAGATATTATGAATACATTTAATAAGCTTAGATTAGAACTTATTAATGTTATGAGTACAATAATAACATGTATAGCATGCACTTCAGATATTTGGTCGGGTAGAACTAAGGATGGGTACATAGCTGTAACTGCACATTATATTGATCAAAATTGGACTTTACAAAAAAGATTAATAGGATTTAGAAAAATTCAACATCCACATTCAGCTGAAACAATTTTTGCAAATATTATGGAAATTTTTGATTTATATGGAATTAGAAATAAAATAGGTATTATAACTTTTGATAATGCAGCTAATAATACTGCAACAATACCAATGTTTAAAACTAGAATAAGTCCACCAAATGGTTTTAAATTATTTCACCAAAGATGTATGTGTCATATAATTAATATTATTGTACAATCAGGTGTAAAAGAAATTGAAATTTATATTGAACTTATTAGGGATGCTGTAAGTTTTATAACTAGTTCAGGAAAGCGACAACAAGAATTTAATGAAACATGTGATACTTTTGAAATGCCGCATAAAAAATTCTCTTTAAATGTTCAACATAGGTGGAATTCATTATATTTAATGTTAGAAAGTGTATTACCATATGAACTTCCAATAATGTCTTTGTATAATCGTTATCATTGTGATAATTATCAAAAACAATTAACTGAGGATGATTTTAAAATTGTAAAATGTTTTGTTGAATTTTTAA
>JAMKPZ010015933.1:0-37310 GCA_024699675.1 Amphibolis antarctica | reverse complement strand
ATCCACAAACATCTTTCAAATTTAATTACCGTATTCGTAATTAATGAAAAATTAATTATACGTACGTGAATTAATTTTTTCAGTTAAAGAAGAGAGTGTTTTTAAATTTCACCTGCTGCATGAGAGAGAGTCTTTTGAAATTTCACATGGAGAGAGAGTATTTTTAAATTTCACCTGTGGCATGAGAGAGAGTGTTTTTAAATTTCACGTGCATGAGAGAGAGTGTTTTTAAAATTTTCAATTTCAACCGTCGATCTCACGATCGACGGACACCTACAGAAGTTACTTCTATAGGTACCTACAGAACTCGTACCCCCTAATAAAAAATACAGTTACGATAAATACCTAAGCAAACAAGACATTTATTAGTTTTTTTCTAAAAAAATTTATACCAGTTAAGTTTGTGTATTTTACCACAAAAAGATTTGTCAAAATTGCTAAAAAAAAAAAAGGTTTCCGTGTTTTGTCACATCAACACGTCGTACTGTATTTGAAAATTCCAGTTCTTCGTTTTTTTTAATGCGATAAAAGATATATTCGGGTTTGAAGAGACTTTTTTATAAATTTATTATTATATAAATTTTATTATCGTAATTTATAAATATAGATAAATCATTAAATAGATTTTATAGACTACGATAAAAAATTATTACGTAGATATAAAATTTAAAATAAAAGTTGACAATAAATTGATGATGGAATTTATTTAGAAAGAAACATGAACAAACGTAAGTATGACATTCACTCTGAGCCGTACTCAAAAATGTAATTTTTCATATTTTTTATTAAAATATTTAATCACATTAATATTAAAAATATAAATTTTAATATAAATTTTCATATTTTCAATGTCACTTATTTGACTGACCAATGAGAAGATCAAAATTGTTATTATTTATTTGTTTCAAGAAGTTAAAAAATTATTTTTTCTGCTCTTAAGATTAAAAAAACTTCTGCCAAATACAATCTTAATCTCTTTTTCTTCGTGTTTGTTTACGAAATAATTATTATGCATGTTTTTTTTTTACTATATATTATAATATTTTATAGTAAAATATATTAAATAATTTTAATATTTTATATTAAAAAATTATATTAAAATATTTACATTGTAAATTGTGTATTTTCTAAAATAACGTGAATCTTACCTTATTTACTTTTACCATTTAAACAAACATACCCTATGTGTATATATATATATAGGGAGCCGATTTTTCGGTAATGTCACTAGAAAATTTTACTAATAGTGCAAGTTCATTGAAGAAAGTTCCAGTGTTTAGAGGATTTGTGCATACACTAAAAATTAGGAAATAATTTTCTTGATTTTCAATTGTTTGTGTATATTGACAATTTTGAAAAAATTTAAACTTTTTTTAGTGATATTAAATAATTTTTTCCTACATTTACCCATTCCTTCCTCTAAATTTTCATCAATCCTAAAAAAATTAAGGCTACTGCACTTATGCTTGTGATTGCAACTCTGTGATCGTCGAATCTTATACTTGTGATTGCTAAAACTCTACTCCTGACATCCGTAGTCACTCATCTGCCTTCAGACATTCATCGTTTGTTTGCCTTTATCTTCTTCATTTGCCTTTGCTACTCCTTTGTCATAGTAAATCATTTATTACAAATGCTTGTCTATTACAATCACTTTCCATAAAATAAAAAACTACTAAAATTAAATGGAAGATTTGTTTTACATATTGAATATTATGAAAACTATTATCCACTTTCATAATCGAGCAATTGAATATTTAATTTTAAATATTTGAACTTATTTATTTAAACTATTAACCATGTGAGTGAAATTTATATGAATTTTTTTTTAAAATTTTCATGTTTACACAAATAAGTAAAGTGAAAATATAGATTTTCCATTAGACGTACAAATAACTCTTCTAAATTTTCTTTTCCCTGTATTTTACTTTTCATTACCTTTTTCTTTTCTAAAATTCCATTTTCTTTAATTCACATGATACACAAATGGACCCTAGCCTCTCAATTCTGAATTAAGTTTTTTTTTTTTTTGAACTCTCTCTATTTCAAGCCTTTTTATGGATTCGGCCCTTTATCTTGTATAAACCAATAAAATGATAATTATGGGAATTTTATTTTTTTTGTATCGATCAAAGTGCTAATGGTAAGATAATATTTGATGTGATTTCAGAAAAAAAGTTTTGTTGATATTTGTATAATGATATAATTTAAATGTAAAATATAATTATTTAAAATATAAGAATATTGGTGTGATTGAAAAATAGAATGAAAAAATTATGTGAAAAGTGTATTAAAAAATCCTTATGTTACAATTATAATGGAAATGATCATGGAAATAGTAAAGAATAGTTTGTGAAGGTAATCTTTTAAGTCTATAGAATTGAACGAAAATGAATTAATAAGAATTTATTTTTTGATAAAAATTAAATTAAAATAAAATAAATTTAACATAAAGATATTTATATATCGATTAAAATTAAATAAAATTAAAAATATTATCTATTAAAATTTAATGACATGTGATTATAAATAATCTACTTTAATATACAATTACGTAACAACTATTAAAATAGAACAAATATAGTTAATTTTATTTCCATTCAAGAAGAAAAGATTTAATTCACAAATGTCTAAATTGTTTTTTTAAAATAAAATCAAACGAGACGGAAACGAAAACGTGCCGTCGTGATTTCTCCTGCGCGCCTCTCGCTTCCGCTCTCCCGCCACCACTCATCGCTCGACGCCCGTCGCAAATCACGACGATCCCCGAGATTTCCCACGGCCACCACCGAGAATTCACTTCCCGCACGCTTCTATATCCCGGCGACACCCGCGGATTCCTTCTCCCCATCACGAGCTTCACGGTGATCGGTCGAAGCTCCTATCGCTCGATCTCCGTCGAACATCCCTTTATTATTCGGTGCTCTAGGGCGGGGAACGAGATTGCCGATGCGGCGGCGATGCCGCCTGTCGCATTTGTACGGAAAATCTATCTCATCTTTTTTGATTTTTAAGATTACTTTTTTGTTTTTATTCTTTCCCACTCCGTGAGATAATTCTTATCTTAGCTCGCATTTTGCTGTTTGATTATTGTTTATAGGAGGTCGATGCTAGCTAGACATCGGTTCTGATGTAAAGAGGGGACCGAGATTAGAGTCTTGGTCCCCTGTAGATGTGAGGCACAAGGAAACAAAATGAGCTCAGAACATTTGCGCACTTCGTTTATAGGTTTGCCGCTCCAGTTAGCCCAAAATAGAAGAAATAATGCACATAAGCCTGTTTTTTTGGTTAGAGCGGGTTGCAGGGATAAGTCTCCGAATACGCTGCAATCAGTGTTGGGTCATGATCGTAAACACGGGGGTTTGGTATCGATGTTCGGTGGTAGGAGGTGGATTACATTCCCTATGGGCAGCGTGGGCTCAAAGACGAGCAGGATGAAAATGAATTGCATGAATGAGACGTTCTCCAGGAGCAGGGATTTGGTTAGCAAACTTTCTTCACTCAGAAAGGAGGGGTTGTTGTTTATTAGGTGCTCAATTTTCTTTGCCGTATTTTCTGCTGCGGCAATGGTAGTTTGGTATGGGCGGTTGAGAGCTAGGAGTGTCATTCAGTCTCAGTTGATGCCATCCATTTGCACGATGTTGAGCGAGTATCTCCAGAGGGAGGTTGATTTTGGTAGAGTCCAAAGCATTTCTCCTCTAGGCGTAACACTTCAATCCTGCTCGATTGGACCGCACTCCGAGGAGTTTTCTTGTGGAGAGCTGCCAACAGTGAAGCTTAGGTTCCGTCCTTTTGCAAGTCTGAGAAGAGGGAAGGTTGTGATTGATGCAGTTGTGTCTCGACCTAATATTCTGATTGCACAAAAGGAGGATTTTTCGTGGCTGGGGATACCATCACTTTCCGAGGTGGATCTTAATAGGCATTCATCATGCGAAGAAGGGATAGATCACCGAACAAAAGCACGGAGGATGGCAAGAGAACATGTATCCGCCAAATGGTACAAGGATAGGTCAGATGCAGCCAGGAAGGCAGCAGAGGTTGGGTATATTGTTCCCCAAGAACATGCCAATATTCCAGTAGCCGATGATTATAGAAACAGCTCTAGTCAAGCCATGGAATCTGCAAATTTTGGAACGTTTTTCTGCATGGATGACAAATTACATCGGAGAGATCATCACAGTGTCGACCTGGGAATGGAGTATGCTTTGAAGCATTCAGAGATTGAGAAATCATTTGGCATAGACATTGAGAGGAAAGGATTTAAGTTCTGGCCCAGCATTACATTAAGGCCACAAAAAAGAAAAATCAAGAGAGAAGCTGGTGGTAAAATTAAAGTTGAATCTGATATCACATATACACAAAAAAATCTTCAGCGTAGTGCAGCAGCTGCGCTAGCGTTTTTTCAAGATCCAAATGATGGGAACTTCTGTAAATTGTCCACTCACCAAAGAGACAGTTTTCCAGATCCGAGTAGTGCTAATAAAGATGTTAATATTCCAATCAGAAATGAGAAGGCTGAGAAAACTGTTAATGATTCATTGCACATTTTTGTACATCAGAAATCTGATGAGTTGGTCAAATTGAGTGACAAGGAGGACGATAAAGAAAATTCTGAAAAATCTCCTCAAATTGATGCTGCTGGAAATGATGCAAGTTGGGGGCACCTTTTAAAACAGAGTGATATGGATACCACTAAGAATGGAGGTAGTTTGGAAGATGAGTATCATAAGAAGTATGTTTCTACTGGACAACAATTTGATAGTTTTAAAGATCTATTCTTCAAAATCAACATGCCTGCCAAGAGTTATAAGTTCATCAATACCATCAAGAAGTTTGACCATTCTCAATCAAGGGAACCGCTGCAGGATCTTGAAACAGGAGAAGTCGATATGGTTGATGTTGTCAACAAATGTGAGGCACGTGACTGCTCTGCAACAAGTTCAAGTGCCGTAGAGGAACCATCACAGCAAGTATCCTTCAATAAGTCCAAGGAAATTTTGGGTAAATCTCTAGAATCACATCCAAAAATGGTCCAATCTCATTCAAAATTCAGCAATTCACTTTTCACGTGGTCTCCAAATCTGAGGGCGGGATTACAGCTACCTAATCACGTAAAAGTGATGCTGGAAAATTATTTTGTTGATCAAACGCAGAGGATAAAATCACACATAAGTATGAAAGCTAAAGACCTTGCTTCCAAGCTTGCAGAGGGGGTTGATTTGGTTCACTCCAAAGGGATACAGAAGTCCCTTCCGGTTGCCCTTGATTCTATATATTTTACCGAGGGAACATTGTTGCTTCTAGGATATGGTGATCAAGTGCCAAGGTGTGGGAATGTTTTCTCTTATCGTAATTATTAAATTAAATCCGAAATTTGGCAATTTTTTTCTTGTTTTAATTGCTAAATTAAATTGGAAATTTAACATTTCTTGGTATAATTTTCACATTTATTTTATCGTACTTCTAGTCAAAATACAAACTATTTTTATTTTTTTTCTCAAATCACTAGATTAACTTCCTTTTTAGTGTGAGCACCATGCACTATATTATCATGGAAGAAGTAGAAAGATAACCATGTTAAATAATTTCATTAACACGTGAAATGTTTTCAGTCTTGCTCTATCTCATAAAATCTTTTGTTTGTCCAAACTGTTCTCTGTATCCATGAACTTCTATGCGTCTACAGACACTTGTATATTCTCATTCAGCTTTTTGCTAGATTTTAGGCTCTTTACATGTTGAAGTAGAAACATACATTAAATGTTGTGAAATACTGAAATGTAATAGGTTTGACGTGAAACATGTGAAAGATAATGATAGATTCTCAACTCAAAGTTTGTTAAAAAGATATAGATGCCGAGTAAATATTATGAACTACTTTAACACTCAAAGTAGTTGTTGCATTTCAACTTGGAAGACTGTTGTGAATTGATGTGATCCTAGAGTCATGTCAACCAACAAATTATGAATTGATATGAAATGTTTCTTTAGTAATGATAGCAATTCTTCTTTTTTATTGACATGGAGAAGTGCCTAGGGTTTATTTCCACCAAAAAAATATAAAAAAAGAAAATGTAGCCAATCAGCTTATCACTACCCACTTCTTGTTCCCCACTACTTGGTCCTTCACCAACCAATCCTACACCCTTTCCTCCTATTTTTTCCATTCCCTCCTTCAGCCACTGCCACTAGCCAGCATTGTCTTGGTCATTATCTTGTGCTTTTGATGGCATTAATATCCCCACTGATGTGTCGACCTATTTCTACCTATTTTTGTGCGTGGACAGACACATGCTCTCCATTAGTTTCCTTGCATGCCCAACTTTTGATTGTGTTGGAGGATTGCTAGTGTCAGTTTGTTGTCATCTCCACAAATCAAATATCATATATGCTTATCTTTTGTCTTGGGTAAGGATATAAACTATATTATTATTTTAGAAGAATTAGTTTCTAGCTAAACCTAGTCAATTGGAGGAGGGGCATTGTGATGATGCTTTAGGGGCTAATGCCTTACCTTTAGGTAGCGTAGATGCTCTAATAGTAGGATAGGGTAGATTAAAATATGTGATTGAGGATGGCTATGCCAGTGGAATTTCTTATGGTCGTGATTAAGGATAGCACTAGAAAGCTTGTTGGAGTCATTAATATCCTAAAACTTTTGTAGCTACTGGAAAAGGCCACCAAAGCTTCTGGTGGTTGAGAAAGAGAAGATTAGAGGAAAGAATTCTTGAAAAATCTTAAATCTGATTTTAAAAAGGCAGATTCATAGTTGGATTTGCCCAAAGATCTTAATAAATCACCAATACATGAGCCAGACATCAGTTGCCCAACCTCCATTTAGCACCTTGGCACCTAGGTAGTCACCTTAACAACTATGGAACTGTGAAGAAAGGGAATCAAAAAGTTACTTTCATTAGGGATTGGATTACATATATATATATGGGATAAAGGATTCTAGTAAATGGATATTGATTTACCTAAAAAAAAATCAATATTAAACATTCACACTCTTCCTCAAGTTGAAGCATATGTATTTATCATACCTGGCTTGTAATATAATGAATTTAAAATACTTATCCCAATTCCTTAGCGAAAATGTCTATAAGCTGTTTTGAAGATTGAGTTTGAGTGGAAATTAATCCTTTAATCATCATATCTCATGTATAATGGCCATCCAATTTAATGTACTTCATGTGTTTATGAAAGGTGGGATTGTTAGCTATAAAAGATCATCACATGGTTGTAACAATGCATATGCATAGAGGTTTGAATTGCAATTTTGAGCTCCTTGAGTAATGACTTAAGTCACATTATTTTACATGCAATTTGTACCATGGATTTATACTCAACTTCCATACTAGATATTGAGACAACATTTTGTTTCTTGCTTTATCAGGTGACTAAGTTGTTATCTACATAAATGCAATAACTTGAGGTAGATTTATTGTCACCTCTATTTTCTACATAACTTGAATTAGAATAAGCTTCAATCCTTGAATGTCCATTTTTTCAGTATACAAGGCTCTTTCCTGGTGCATTTTTTTACATAGGCAAGTACACAAAGTGCACCATAGTTAATGAACTTTTCTGGGTTTATGCATGAACTTAGTAACCCAATTGCATACGCAATATTTGTCCTAGTTATAGTGAAACAAATCAACTTGCCAATTAATCTTTTACATTGTCCTGCATCTCCAATACTTTAGAGGAGTTATCCTAGAATGGTTCTACTCTATAGGTGTTCTTTCAAGTTTGTAGCCTAAGAGACCTATTTTTTGCAATAAGTCCAATGCACATTTTTTTTGAGAGTGTGTTAATCTTCTCTTGAGCATATGAAAACTTTATCCTTAGAAAATGCTTGTACTTTCCCATATCTTTTGTTGAAAAGAACTTCCCAAGATAGATCTATGTATTTTTGACTACATTTGCATCACTATCTGTCAATAAAATGCTATCAACATAAACAACTAATGTAGCATATCTTGTAGAAAATAGAGTGATCCTCTACACATTTTTTAAAGTCATCATATTGACTATAATGGCATTGAATTTTCCAAACCAAATATTTGAACTCTACGTAAGGTCATAGATTACTTTCTTGAGTTTGCATATTAAATTCTCCTGTTGAGCAATGCACCTTGTTGGTTGCTCCATAAAGACCTAGTCATGTAAATTACCATACAATAAGAAATTTTTGACATCCTAGAAGTGATTATAGCAAGAGATAAAAGCACTTAATAGAATTTAGGTGTGTAATTAGTGGAAAAGCCTCGGTCAACTTCATAAGTTTGAACAAAACCGTAAATAACTAAACATGTTTTGTATTTGTCTATGAAATCACCCTACTCGTGTTTGATGGTGAATACTCACTTGCAAGTGACTATATTGACTATTGCAGGATAGGGTACCAAATCCTATGTATTAGGTGTATACAATACTTCAACTTCCTCATCCATTGCAGTCTTTTAATGTTGTAGTTGTATAGCCTCCCAATAATTTTTGAGAATAGATTTAGTAGAAAGAGATGAGGTAAGGTTGCAATAGTTGGAGTTAATATGATTACAAGAAACAAAGTTGTAAATAGGATGTGAGATATAAGATCGTCTACCTTTCCACAAGGCAATAGGGATACCAAGATTAGAATTAGTAGATGGAAGTATGCTAGGATCTACCAGCGTATCCAAGGATGGTTTGATTGATTGAGGTGGTGGCAATCGTCAATGCCAATGTTATAGTTGCAATAGACGAGAGGTTTGATTGCTTTCCATCTCCAAGTCATTAGAAATGGGTACCAACATTGGTAAAGGAAGGTAGTCCCTTGATTTACTCACATCTTCAAAGTATGGGGTGGATTCAAAAAAAGTAATATCATTAGAAACAAAGTATCTCCGTGTTGAAGGATGAAAGTAGTGATAACCTTTTTGAGCATGAGAATAATCAACAAAAAACACATGTTGGAGCCTTAGGAGATAGTGTATCCAAGCTTGAAGATAGGTTCTAAATGAAAGAAATGCAACCAAAAACCCTAGGAGGGATAGAAAATGATTCAAAATCAGGGTCATGACGATGAAGAAAATTTTTACCACCAGGAGGAGTTGAAGGTAAATGATTTATAAGATAAGATGTTGTAAGAACAACATTGAACTGAAAATATTTACATTTTCATTTGCAAGAACAATATGTGAGCAACATTGAGAAGATAACAATGCTTCTTGACAACAACACTATTCTGTTGAGAAGTTTGAAGGTAAATGGTTTGATGGATGACACCTAAAGAGGCACAAAATGAATCAAAGTCATGTTTGGAAAATTCAAGAGCATTATCTATATGCAAGTATTTTGGTATAACAGAAAATTGTGTTTTTATTTTAGCAAATTTTTTTTTAATAATATCCAAGATAGTTTGACCATTCTTTGATAAGTAAATCCAAGTCACCTAAGAGTAATCGTTATTTAAAACAATATAATAGTGATAACTAGACACAAATGTAATGTAACTTGGACCACAAATATCATAATAAATAATATCAAAAAGACTCTTATTAGATGTTAGGGAAAGGTAGTATGATGATGCTTTCTCAGTTGACACGATTTACACTTGAAGGAAGAGATAGATATCCAATGAAGAGTTTATTGTGGCTTCCAAAATGAAGGATGTCTGAGATGGTAATGCTATAGAAGTGATGACTTAGTAACAATCAATAGAGTCCAAACTAATACTCATCTTCATTCATAAATTGTGAAAAGTACAATGGTAGAAGAACAAGTTACTGAGCAGGATAGTTGAGTGGTCATAGTTACCACTTGATAATAAATTTACAAGAAAATTATGGACAAAAAAAACTTTGTCAAGCTTGATCTTGGAGGAGGCTTGAATAATACCATCACCAGAAATAGGACATGATCGTCCATCAACTATTGTAAAATAGAGAATATCAGAAAGAGTTTTTAAGCATGTACATAGGTCAAGTATACCTAACATATGGGATGAGCACTTGAGTCTATTATCTAGGAATCATCACCCTTTGCTACCATAACTTGTCTCATATTGATAATCAGAATAATTTTTTAGGCATTAATGAAATTGAAAATGCATTATAGTATCTATTTAAAATCTTATGATACAATATGAATACATCATACTATCAAAGAAAATATTTTTAATATTCAGAAAAAATTAATACAAACCTTAAATACCTCAATACCAAGTAAAATGCCTGGCTAGTTTGAAATAAGATTTCATTAATTAAATCTAAAATCAGCATAAAACAGCAAAAAATTAGGAAATTTTGATTTCAAAGTCATATGCTTTAGAGCTACACAAATCATCAATTATACAACTAAATACACTTTACATCTAACTTTCTTTTTCTTTTCTTCCTTGCCAATTATTGAACCCTTGATCATTGGTGTGCACATTTTATGTCTCACCACCAAGATATCAAGGAACTTGGCCACTTTACATCTAACTTAAAATATGCTGAAAAATTACAAAACAGTAAAATAGATCAAAAAAAATAAATAAATCAAGGTGTTTAGAAAATATTCAGACCTTAAACTTAAAAAACTGAAAGAAAATTTTTAAATAACTTTATATCAAAACATTCCAACTTGGAAGACCATTTGTAGAAAAGGAACCTTGGGTCTTCAATAGGGATAGAAAAATACCTTGTATCAACTAAAAATGACTGTTGTGAGGTGTTTGTTCATATGAATCCGGTGGCTGCTTGGAGTGCTTTGATGAGAGATGAAGGCAGATCCGACAAAGAAAATGCAACTTTGGCAAAGTTTCAGCAGTTTTGGTGAGATCTTATGCTTGGAAGAAAAAACATGGAAGCCTTCTGTAATGAGAGAATGGGAAAAACAGAAATGTGTAAAGAAGAGAAGTTGCAATGGTTACATGGTTGTTGACTGACTGAAGTTGGAAAACTTTGCCAACATGGGATCATATTTATGTAAAAAATGCAGGATTTTGTTTGATACACCAACATGCAACAAAATTTCCGATGTCATGTTGCATCCACCAAAATAGAGGTGAATGTCATTTTAGCCAACTAAGATACTAACACATGTTACCAAAATTTTGGTGACATGTGTCGAAGTTTTACAACATAGTTAGAAATGAAAAAAATACCTCTGATAAAAATAAAGAGTGAGGATATGACTTGTGATTATATGTTTAATGAGATTTCTGGACATTGCTAATTAGTTTTCAGTTGGATTTTACATCTTTTAAAAGATATGTAATTATAATTGGTTAATCGATCTTCTATGCATATATTCTAACATTTTAAATGAGTTGAACGCAGTGGGTGTAGAGAATACTATTATTTGACAGAACTATTGATGGGACAGAACCTGCTAAGTGAGGTAGGTTTATTCATGAGATGAGCCACTTTTGAAGAACAACGAACCAGATTTGTGGGATTGGTATAAAGTGTTAAACATTAGGTTTTTGAACCCAACCATGGGAGAATGTTTTGGTAGTTTGGCTTTGGAATTTAAAAATTTTGTATGTAAGTGTGATATGCTAGGACTAACATGCTACCATGTGTGACAATGCATAGCTCTCTAATGGGCAAGTACAAAGATAAAATACTTATGATTATGGAGGCTAAAATGGATATTCCTTTTGTGGTTATCTCTAGGCTGTTTCAATCATTGTCATATCCAATGTTGACAGAGGTCTCTTATACAGACCTGGACATATTTCTATATCATGCATTCATTTACAGTGAGCTCAATTTTTTTTTTATTTAGTGGAAATTGAAACTGAAATATTCACATTCAACATCTTTAAATCTCTTGAAATGTTTTATAGGGAGATGGATGATGTCAATGGACATGTAAAATTTCAGAACCACTATACCTGTTTGCATGTTCAGCTGTCTGGCAACTGTAGAAAGTGGAGGTCAGATGACATTTATGGTGATGGTGGGCAACTATATGCAAATGTTTTTGTTGATATTGTTGACCAGAAATGGCATGCAAATTTAAAAATTGAAAAGCTCTTTGCTCCGGTATACCTCTTTTTTCTGAAATTTTAAGCATTGGTATATATCTGATGTAGTTATTTTATGAACAGAATCTGAAATTTATTCTTTGATTGGTTTATGCAGCTTTTTGAAAGGATTCTTGAACTTCCAATATCATGGTATAAAGGAAGGGCTAGTGGAGAGGTGCTTGTTAGATCTTATTTTGTCACAGTGTAACTACAATCATAGTTGTAGTGGTCATCTATGCCTGAAACACAACCTTTTCTATTTAGGATCTCTAAATATGTGTCCTTATCTTTGCACATGCTCACGTAGTCATCTGCTCCATTTCCTTTTCTATCTTACACTCAGGTGCAGCACAATTGAATACATGATCATAAATAGAGGATTAGGATTCACCTACAAGGTTTAGGGATTTATTCTGTTAAGGGTAACATGCACATGTTCGAGGTAAAATAAATGAATAAAAACACATGGGAATGTAAGATTTCCTATTTTTCTTTATAAATTAGAAGCCAAAGGAATGAAGGATTTGGCTGGGAGGATAATATACGTTGTTACCAAGTTTTTCTCCAACATGATAACATTGAAAAGGAATTCTTTTGGAATGTAAAGCTTGAATTTTGCATTCCTTGAAATATGTGTTCTGTTCCATCTGAAAGTCTATTTTTAATAGGTCATTCCCTTGATTACAGTTCATTTTGTTTTGGTCTGAAGTGCTAACAACATTCCAATGATGTATTTTATGGTGGTTTTGACTACTTTACAGCTTCACATATGCATGTCAGGAGGGGAGACTTTTCCAAACCTTCATGGGCAGCTTGATGTAGATGATCTCAGTTTTCAGATTTTAGATGCCCCATCATGTTTCTTGGTAAATCTTGTTTTTTTGTGTATTTTTTAAAGAAAAAGTGATGAGTGTGGTTATGCAGACATGCTTGAACCAACAAACATTAATTGCTACAATTGGACCAATTTTTTTAGAAAAAGCTACAATTGGAAAATTGATGAGAATAAGCTTGTAGACATGCTTGAAATAACAATTTATCAAATGGTACAACAACAACATCAATTTGAACTATAATACTACATTGGGTCAAAATTATCAAATGGTACTCCAAAGAGAAAAAAGAACAAAGATTGCTGTTACTTGGGGGCATCCCCTTATAAACAGTGGTTATACCATTTTTTAAATACACCACTTCCAATGTGACGTTAACCTGGATATTTAAGCAAGTTCATGTAACTCCATTTGCGTTGGGTTGATCGGGTCAATTTTATTTTGACACCACTAGACTGACCAATCTGCACCACTATATCAACCTGCACCATTACATATTTACATTAACAATGCAACATTAAAATTTGCACCATTAACAATGCAACATTGCCCAATGTTGAGAATGTAATGTGTACCACTACATCAATGAAGCAACACCGCCCAACAGGGAGAAAAACCTACACTATAACAATGGGAGAGCGCTACCCAATGTTGAGAACAACTTAGAAACGGAGCTATGTTACAAAGAAATAGTAATAGTAATTGATAGACAGTAATGTCTGAAAATAAATAGGCACGCTAATGGATAGAGGAAAAATGATGGAGAGCATTGACAAAGGAAAATAGTAGTCTAGTAGTGTTGGAATGCCTGAAGAAAGACAGCTACATTGCTAGAGGACTGGGGGTAGTGGTGGTGCTGGAGGACCTAGACATTGGGCCTGAAGGGCCTGCTGGTCCTACTGGTGGTTGTTGATGAGATGAGAGGAATGACTGGAAGGGGAAGGTGGTCACACTGGAGGACACAAGAGAGACCAGAGACATGAGTTCGGACCACTAAAGGCTAACAACTGCCAGTGGAAGTGACAGTAGATGACATAATCAGCCATGTGGGAAGCTCACATGGGCCAGGTAGGAGGAAATGAGAGTGGTGGAGGGTAGGAGGATGGCTGATAGCTAGGCTTTCCCTCTCTTTCATTGAATTTTGTTATTTCTCTCCTTTTTCTGTCCGTGCTTGGTCTCTAGTGTTTCATGTAAAGAGAGAGGAAAGAAGAGAGGTTGTTTGTGCTTGGTAGGGAATGATCTTGTATAAATATGGCTATACCATAGGATAAGATACATAATGTTCAATGTGCAACTATTAGCCTATCCTCCTAGTTCAGGATCCTTTTAAGAATCCATTTACTTAAAACAGCTAATATTGGATAAAAAACTAAAATGCACTAGATAATATAAGAGGACTGCATATTCTGGATTGTGCCATAAACTCTATCACATGATTTATTTGTGATGCTTTAAATGCCTTACATTTTGGCTGATTGGAAATCTAAAGAATCAATATTTTCTATGGAAGAACACTGATCACATCCCCTTATCCTTGACATGTAGAAAATAGCTGCAAATTTATGTTTTCGTGGTCAAAGAGTTTTCCTGCACAATGCCAGTGGTTGGCTTGGTGATATTCCTTTAGAAACTTCTGGTGATTTTGGCATAAATCCTGAAGATGGAGAATTTCATTTAATGTGCCAGGTATTATTGACTTCATATTTTTTTTGATGTTGCAAAATAATATGGATACTTACATGTATGTCAACTGTATAAGATTTATAATTGATAAAATGGTTCTATAGTTTATTTATCATTGTCTTTTCTGCTGGCACTTTGTTGATGTCGTGTGTAGGTATGGGGAGAAAGATCTAGGAGGGACATTTTCTTGTCTTTAGGCTAATGTATTCCTATATGTGCACTCTTGTTTCTAACTTCCAACTGATATTAGACCAAAACTAATTATGCCTATACTTTTCTTGTGAAGAAAAATTCTCCATGCTATTGACGACTAATCATTGTGTTTTCTTTTTCTTTCCTCAGGTTCCATGTGTTGAAGTAAACTCTCTCATGAAGACCTTAAAAATGAAACCCTTGATATATTCGGTATGTTTATTGCAACAAGTTTCCAAGTTTGCAAATATGTGTACAAATCCCCATGAATTAGATACTGTAACCATAAAATGGCAAAAGCCTTATCAACCAGATAAGCCATAACCAAGAAAAAGCTCTTTGGCTGAAATTGGTGTCAGGACCACATCTCTTTTCATGGGGTGGCCAATGCTAAAAGGAATGCCAACCTATTTCAATCTACCATGATTGATGGAGTGTCCTTGATCTCCAAAGAGGAGATGGAAGATGGCAAGGAATGATTCTTCAAGCACTTTAGAACCAAGCTCATCTCCTTCCCATTGGATGGGTTGGGTCTTCAGCATATTAACATTGAGTAGAGGCAAATGTTGGAGTTAGAACATGGAGGATGAAGTGAAAATGATGATATTTATGATGAATGATGATATGGCACTTGGCCTAGATGATTTTTGAATTCTAGTATTTTAAAAGGGGTGGGACCTATTCAATGATGATCTTATGGAGATTATTCGTAATTTCTACAGGGATAGGGGGGACATTAGAGGTGTGAATGCCACCTTCATATGTTTTATCCCTAAGAAGGCATAGACAAGTAATGTTATGGATTATTGATCGATTAGTTTGTTGAATGAGGTGTACACAATCATCTATCAAACAATCTTTAGATGTCTAACTGAGCAGCTTCAAACCCTAATGTCACTTATGACTGGGGTCTTTCAAGTCACTTTTGTAAGGGGATGTCATATTCATTTAGGGTTTTTGGTTGCACAAGAAGGGGTGCCATGGTAAGGTTCTTGAAGAAGACATTCAGTCTGGTGTGGAAGCTGAACATGGACAAAGCATATGATGGTGTCCATGGTCTTGTCTAGAGGAAGTGATGAGATGCATAGGTTTTAGTGAGAGATGAATGGCTTAATTGGATTGCATATTGTGTTAGTTTCACTTAGTACTTGGTTCTGGTTAATGGTTGTCCAATTAGTTGTAATTTTGAAAGAAATAGCCAATTTTGTTACCTTATTATTTACTACATACTGCTTGTCATCTTGGTTCATTTTACAATGTGAGTTTATCGTTATGTGCAGCTTGCTGGATCTGTTACTTCTGTATTTAATTGTCAAGGTCCCTTGGATGCTCCTGTCATTGTTGGTAGTGGAATTATTTCAAGAAAGACCCCTCATTTGGTTCCTGATGTTCCTTCATCTCCCGCATCAGATGCTGTAAATAAGAACCAAGATGCTGGTGCTGTGGCTGCATTCGATCATATTCCTTTCTCACATGTCTCAGCAAATTTCACATTTAACACCGATAATTGTGTGAGTGTGTAGCTGTTTTCTAATGCACTTTGGATATTTTCTTCAACAGTACTATGTTCCATCATTGAGTGAACATGCTATTAACAGGTTGCTGACTTGTATGGTATGAGGGCAAGTCTTCTTGATGGTGGTGAAATTCGAGGGGCTGGAAATGCATGGGTTTGCCCTGAGGTAATCACTCAAGACTTTCATGCTTTGCCATATCTGTTTAATGACATGTTCTTTTTTAACATAATTTTCAATATTTTTTGATGCACATATAATTTTAAAAATTTTGTTTATTACTTTTATATGGATGGGAGAATGTCTTGCCATAGCGTTAAGCATAGCTACATTATGATTTAGAGGTAATGAGTTGGAATATTTCTAGGAAACGACCTTCTCATTTGTGGAGTTAAGGCACTCAATTGATAATAATCTTGTGGATATACCTTTTTACTTTCATGAATTTGCAATCTTACTGAAAATTAATCTATTTTCCAATCAGTTGACAATGAACAATGCCATTTTTTGTTGTAAGTTTACACCATAAGATTCTTTCAAAAAAATTACAACATTAGATCCAATTAGATTCATCCCAATGTTTTCAGAACTGGACTGAACATTGAACAATTTTTCTGACCAATCTGGTTCAAAAACTTGTCAGATCAGTTAATCTGATTGGACCAATGACGTCATAATCACATCATTTCTATTAAAAAAAAAAATTAAAAATAGAAAAATAGGATAAATATAGTAAAATGAAAAATTACGGAAACTTATAAAAATCGACCTATGTTCACTGTTCTGATGTTAAAAGATATTCTTGAACAAAATCTAAAAAGTAGTAGAAGTTAAATTTCATAACTATAAATGTGAGTCTCTCATTGTCATTCCATCTGGCTAAAGTGGAATGCAGCCTTATTTAGAGAAGAGAAGAGTCTCTTGGAGGATATCATGTACCTGGAGGATTTTTTTTTTGGCATTTGGGAGGGGGTTTTTATTCTAAATCTGTAATTTTTATTTTCTTTTACTTTCCCCTGTTGGGGAAAAATTTTAAGGACGAACTTATTATTTGATAATGAGATTCACCCTATTTCTCTTCAAAAAACAGTGAACTGGTTGGACTGGTCGGTCATACTAGTTTGACTATCTGATTCAACCAAACACACTGGTTAAACCATGAAAGCAGTCCAACTCTGAGTTGGTGGAGCAGACAAATCACCAGTTCAAGGAAAAAAACCCCAAGAAGTCCCAAAACTGCCAGCTGCTACCATCTGCAGTCTTTGGTGATGTCACCTGTGGCTCTGGTGACTTACAGTGACCCTTCCTGGCAACCTCTCCCCCGGAAGCAGCCCCCTCCAGTGCCTTCCTCTGATATCATCTCTCCATTACCGATGTCCATTTTAGTTAAGTGATATTTTTTATCATTTTTTACCAATAAAAGTTATTGATTTGAATTTTCTATTCCTAAAACCTTTTTTTTTTGAAACCTAACTGATTTTTCTTCAATTTCTCTTTGTTATTGCTACTTTTTCTTCAATGATTTGTTGCATTTTGTTGGTGGTTTGATTTCTCCACCGTAACTGATTTTGGGATGATTTTTTCCTCAATTATTTATTGTTGTTTTGTGAATTGAATCAATGATTTATTATATTTGTTGTAATAATTTCAGTAATTATTGCAAGTTTTTTTTACATTTTTTATAATTGTTTGATTCATTATAGGATGCCACAGACTCACAGACAAAAAATCTCAGTTGCAAAACCACAAGAAGTGTCAAACTCAAACCAAAATGATGTACAAAGATGGAGTATACATTCTTCCATCGACTTAATTTTAGCCCATGACCTAGCAATAAGGACTTATTATAGTTTATTTTTCTTTTAAATGTTCACATTCACTATAAAAAATATAATATCCTTATATATGTATAACAGTTCTGGAAAAATATATTATTAAAAATGGTGCCTAGGCACCGTAGGTGCCCATGGCCAACACTGTGTCACCTTTATGCCTTAAGGAGTAATGGTCCAAGTGTCCAACCCAGTTTTTGAAACAGTGATTCATCCTCTTTAAAAAAGAAGAAGCATTAAAATAGTAGTTTATCTTTTCCTTGCAAGCATTTTGGAAACAATTAGTGTTCATGTTTTTGCCTCTGCAGTCCAACATGTAGTGTGGCTAGTTAGTGGCCTAGCTGGGTTTACCTAACTGGAACTATTTGAGTAAGCTGCATCTGTTGAAGCTTTTTATTGCTTGATTAATTGATCATTTATAATCTGAAGAGAGTAAATTGCTTTCCATATTCCATATGTTGGACAGGGTGAAGTGGATGATTCAGCCATGAACATTAATTTATCTGGAAATTTGTTCTTTGACAAGGTTATTTATTGGTATATACCAAATATTCAGTTGTCGCCACTTAAAATTGGAGAACTGAATGGAGAGACAAAACTATCCGGATCACTTCTGAAACCGTAAGTTTTGAAAATATGTTGTAAACTGCAACGAATATATAAAATTCTCACTTTGCTTGCATTTATCTGCACCATTATTTCAATGTCTCTTGTTTTGTTCATAGATATGCTGTAAGCTATGTAACTTTCAATTATGTAGTTGATTTAGATGAAACTGTCACTTCCTTATATATATCCTTTATCTGCACTATTAATTCCACTTTAATCCCTTGCTTTGCTCTTTCATACGCTGGAAGCTATAGTAAAATGTAGATTCTTCATCCAACCTTATTTACAGTGTCAAAATGAATTTCATCTCTTGCTTTGTGTCTTTATCAAAATTTACACTGCTTCCTTTTGCAGGAGATTTGACATAAAATGGTCTGCTCCAAAGGGTGAAGAGTCATTTGTTGATGCACGTGGGGATATTATCATTTGCCATGATTACATCATTATGAATTCATCATCAGTTGCTTTTGACTTGTATACAAAAATTCAGACATCTTATCCTGAGCATTGGCAAAATAGTAATGTGGTGGGTTATAGAAAATCTATGCCTTTGACAATTGAGGGTATTGATCTTGATCTACGGATGCGAGGCTTTGAATTTTCTAGTCTATTTTTCTCCAATCCTTTTGATTCACCCAGGCTTGTGCATCTGAAAGCAACTGGGAGACTTAAATTTCTAGGTAGGGTCATCAAACCTTCTGGCATTGGGAAGGTATTGTCAGACAAAAATTTAGTTGAGAATGGGAAAACCACTAGTCTTGTTGGAGAGGTTTTGTTGTCAGGAATCAAACTCAATCAGCTGATGCTTGCACCACATTTGGGTGGATCTTTGTCTATATCAAATCAGAAAATGAAGGTAATTTTGAGTACTTAGGAAGATATTTGTTTTTTCATTTGGAAGTTGTGGATCAAAAGCATCCATCTTTTAAAATTTTGATCATTTAAAGTTTCATTTCAAATTTGGAATTTCTTTATGAGCTACATCTTGCAGATTGTAATTCTCTTATTTGCATCACAATAATAGGATTTATTCTACAATATTCATGTTTGGTGCTATGCCTAATTCTGAAGTGTGATACACACACAATTGGATTACATCTGTAGAAGTTATATGTCTGAGCTACTGTAACTTTTGTGTTTTGTACTTGTATTCAAATCGAAATTTGCACTTTCAAAAAAAAACAGTACCTTCCCTTGCCAAGAAAAAACTCTAGAGAACAAAAAAGGTGCTCTATTTTGAATGTGTTCTATCATAGTAAGCATCTGGTTCTAGTATAACAAGTTTTGGACTGATTTTCATCTCTTTTGTAGTTAAATGCCACTGGGCGTCCTGATGAGAGTATGTTGATAGAATTTGTTGGACCACTGTGGCCAAGCAGTGAAGAAACATTGAAAAACATAACTTCATTTTCTGTTTTACTACAAAAGGGGCAACTGAGAGCTAACTTACATTATCAACCTCATCATTTAGCTAACATAGAGGTAATATTTCTTTTATTTTTCTTCAAGTTTTCTATTTTGGCCGAAATAAAATTTTAACGGACAACTGGTATGATGCTCACTTTTCTCTTGGGGAAGGTACGGAATTTACCACTTGATGAATTGGAGCTTGCTTCTCTTCGAGGAACTATTCAAAAGGTTAGTTCATGGATACTATGTTTTTCTTTATAATTGTTTGTCATAGTAGCAGTGGTCCTTTTTTCTGAAAAAAGTAACAGTATCCCTATCATTATCATCTTCATTAATTTATCAACTATAAAGTATAAACCATGTAGTTGCAGGTACGTTGATGTAATTGATGTAAATCTACAGTGAACCATTTTTCAATTGCATTTGGATATTGGTAGGTCGTCAACACTTAAAAATGAGAGAAGTTAGGTAGATCAGGTCATGTTATTTCCTTCATTATCCTTGTTTAGTATGGTCCCATACAGTGAGCTAAAACATCAATTATTATTGTGGTATCCTTGTTTAATACAATTAGCACTGTTTCAACATAATAATTTATAAGATATTGTAAGATTTTCACTAGCACATGATCTCATTATTCAATGTTCTGCATTTGACTCACTTTTTTGGACCTTTTCTATTCAATTTCAGCCTGAAGGTGACCATATTTGACCCTACATCCCACACTACTATTTTTTTGTGTAATCGGTAATAGTTTACTCTCTTTTTTGCTATTCAATACCATTATCAAAGAAGGCCCTCAAATTGCCAAATATAGTGTTTGACTTAGGAGAAAAATATATTTATATTTTCTCATCAATAACAACCAAGGTGTAAAATATTGGTGCCTACGTACTCATAATATAATTTTTATTTTCATACATATGTTATATATTTATAAAAATTTAATAGTAATTTTGTAAATTGTTAACTCTATTATTTCTTAAATAACATTGATATACATACATAATCTTTAGATAACATCAAAATATGAAACATAATAATATTAATATGTATCATTATATATTTTAATAATTATGTCTATTTCGGAAATATTTCATTTTAAAAAATTATTTCATATCACACGCATGCGTGCACATGTGCATGCACATACACATGCACACATGCACATGTCATGGTTCTATGACATCCTTACACAACTAAGAGTGTAGCTTGTGTTTTTGTTGGATAGCATCGTCAAGTAACATGACTATCCCAAATCCATTGCTTCTGATCGTGGCAGTCTTGGTGCAAATGGAGTTAAAAATGGGTACTGCCTAACATCCACAAACAATGGGCAAATTGAAGTTGCGAATCATGAGCTGGAGATGTATCTCAAATGCGTTTGTTTGGAGAGACTTAAGGACTGGGACAGCTGGCTTTCATGGGCAGAGTACAACTACAATACAAGTATGTGCGCACTGCTGTAGGGACAACCCCAATTATTGTAATCTAGGCCAGAGCCCTCCCAGCCTCACATTCTATATACTGGGAACTGCATGAGAAATAGATGTAGACCAACTCTGTGATAGGATCAAGTCCTTGGCATTTAAAGGAGAAAGTTGAGAAGGGTCAGGACAGGGTGATATGGTTTGCTGATGCTAAGAGGACCAAACGATGGTTTCAGGTGGGCAATTAGGTGTATCTAAGATTGTACATTTGCTGAAAAATGTTGGTGGCCAACAGAGCATATCAGAAGCTCACCATGTGCTACTATGGGTTGCTACAAATCATGTAGAAGGCGGGAGTGGTGGCTTATTGCCTCCAGTTACCAATGGATGCTAAAGTACATCTAGTGTTCCATGTGTCCCCTTTGAAAGCTAGGAACTGAGAGGTTCCTACTATGGCAACCATTCCAGCAATCTGTGCCATTGCTGAAAGTGTTCATCTTGCATGGAAGTTGCTAGATTGGAAGCCACTTGGGAAGATTATTATGTGATGCACCATTGTTTCCACTTTGGGTGTGAATGGCTGTCATCTGTTGATGGGGAAGCTGTCAACAAATGATGATCGTCGTAGGTGACTATTAATCTAAGGGGGGAGGGATGTTGTGATTGGTGTTTGAGAGCTGATTTGGTGGAGTTTGTTGAGTGGGGGCTTGTTGGCTTAGTTGGAGAGTTTGAATAATTGTAACAAGACCTGGGACTCTTGCAATTCTGATTGTGTAATTTTCCCATTGTTGGATGAATAAAAGAGAGATGAGGTCTTCATCCTCATTAGTCTAGCATTCAAATTCGACCTTGTTCTACAAGTGGTGATTTGCAAGGTGTTGAGAAGAAGGTTCGTTGCCTCCAGCAGCTGGAGGGAGTTGTGTGGTGCACAGGTGACTGGACAAAAGAGTCAACGTCAATGGGAAGTGCTGGAGGTTCCAATGCCTTCCTGAGGTGGTCTGGCGATCGACAAGGCTGCAGGGGCCCTGGAACACATCGTTTGAGTTGATACATGATGAAATTATGTCTGACAGTGTATTTCGAAGTACAATGAAATATTGTATCCATATGAAAATTGATGTGTTAGTAAAATTTCATTGATACATATCTATATTGGATACCATAATAACAACTTGATGTTTTTAACATGAATCAGAAATATGTAAATACAATTAATCTGAAGTTGCCAGGTGATACATGAAGGTGATCATTATATCCAAAGAACTTTTTATAGATGGTATTCTGGGAGCACATTGCTGATTTTTTTGTCAGTCATAGTTTGAATTATTTTGAGATAGGTATGTACTTGTTGACACCTAATTTTTTGTATGTCATAGACTTTTAGTGATGAGATCCGTAATTCTATCTTTCTTTAAAGATGTTTCAAATAGAGGGAACATTTGATGTTGCTCTTTTTACGTCATTTTTTTGTCTTCTGTATTTGTACGATTGTAGGCATTTTATAGTAATACTTTGGTATCTTCAGGTTATTTAACCCTTAATTTATCATATAGTTTAACCTTCATTGGTTGGCACATGTCAACGGAAATTCTTTTACCAATCTGAAATGGAAAATTTTTCCCCTGCATATACTGATGCCTTTGTCAATGCTTCTTCAGGCAGAACTACAACTAAATTTTCAGAAAAGAAGAGGTCATGGATTGTTATCTGTTCTTCAACCAAAGTTCAGTGGTGTCCTGGGTGACGCACTTGATATTGCTGCTAGATGGAGTGGAGATGTTGTGAGTAATTTTACCCATTATGAGAATTCATATGATAGTTGTGGTGTTTTTATTTTGTTTCTACTTTCTACTATAGTGATAGTTTCCAATATCTTTGAAAGTATTGGTGCAAGTACGTGTTCTTTCAAATGTTTTTCTGATTTCTTTCACATTTCCTTGTTTCCCACTTGTTATGTCCTTTACCGGCCAGTAGTTACACTTATGTGGAGTGTGAAAAAGGATAAATTGCATATTTTCTTGGCTTTTTTTGGTTTTTGTAAGCTGTTTGTTTCTGATAGCTTTTGGATTGGTATGAATCAATGCAAAGCTGTTTTGAAAAGGGAAAAGGAAACTGCATATCATGGTTAGTATGTTTCCTAGGATGGGTGCCTTGCTTCAAAATGATCTTTCTCCATTGTGTTGATTTCTAACTCAAAGTTAAATGCTTGGTAAAAAAATAGAAAGGCTTGTATGATTACAATGAATTTACTTATGCCATAAAAGACTAACTTGAAACAAAGTAATTAGGTTCTTCAAGGTAGCACATAGGTGTTTGAGCACATGCTTAATTCAATGAAGCCATGGTGTCTTGGATCCTTAAATCAAACTGTGTCTTGGCACTACTTGGTTGCTTGCCATGGTAGTAAATTTGCAATGCTGCGTATAGAAGATTTACAGTAATTTGGTGATTGGAGGATGAAGCAGCCATTTACGTTTGATGCTTTTGTAGCGACATTGCATCATTTGGCTTTTATCATAAGGTTAAGTTCCTTAAGATGAACAGAAATATAAAAATGCATTTGCAGGCTTGATTTTACATTTGATATGCATGTTTGTAGTGGTTCATATTCTTCCAAATTATTTATAAATACTAACTTCTTCATACTGCGTTGCTTTTAAAAAAATATTTTTATGGTTCAATTGTATGCCTTTAAGTACTTCTAAGTTGAAGTATATTTTATCCAAGGTTTATCTGCAGATGATGACTGCTTTTTGTTATTTATTATTTGGTTCTTTTTTCTTTACTCCTGAAAGTTGGTGTTTCAGATCACCATTGAAAAAACAGTTCTAGATCAAGCTTTTAGCCATTATGAGATTCAAGGTGAATATGTATTACCTGGAACACGTGATAGATACCCTTCTTCCAAGGAGAGGAATGGGCTGCTCAAAAGAGCACTGGATGGACATCTGGGAAGTGTAATCTCATCAATGGGGCGATGGCGAATGAGATTAGAGGTTCCTCATGCTGAAGTTGCCGAGATGCTTCCCCTTGCAAGGCTACTTTCACGAAGTATCGATCCTGCTGTTCATTCAAGATCAAAGGTAAACAATTCTTGTTGGTGACAACCATAGGATTCAGAAGACCATTGTCAAGAGCCTTACTACTTAAATTAGTTAAATGTGAATGGTGATATATGTTTTGATGAGAAGGTTTTATATGCTATATGATGGCTGAATGCATAAATGATATATGTTAATTGAAGGCAGATATGGGGGATTCTAATGGTCAGATATATTTGTTGATTTCGAAAAAGGATATATTGCTCATTTCTGAAAAGGAAATAAGCTGAGTCCTATTAATAAATTCCTTCTAAGAATAAGGAGTGATCAAGAAGATTGTCCCTAATAAATAGAAAAAAGAAAATGAAATACAAGCTTAATTTACAAAACTCCCATCCTAAGTCTTATTGAAGCCCCAAGCTTAATGGCAAATATCCTCCTTTGTACAGTTGACCCTTTAAAAATTCTGTTGTTTCTTCAAAGCCATATATTGCCTAGCAAGTTGCATGCAGTAGCAGAAGAGCTCCATTCTTTCTGATTGTCATCTTGTCCTTTATTGCTTGAGCATATTAGTTTGGAGATCTTCCCTGGAAATGAAGTGTATTCCTTTCGTTATAGCCTTCCACTTTTTTCTTGACATTCCTGCCATAGATTTGTGACAGCTGGCCACCATGAACCTTTCCAAGCCTCTCTTTTTTTTCTTTTTTTTCCAAGCCTCTTTTGATCCTGGTTAATTTGTCCCTCCCCTCAGGATATTCCATAAAGAGAAATTGGGTAAGAGAAGCCATTTCCTCAACCTCATGGTCCTTAAAATTCCTTTGAAGATCCAAGTGGATGTTCCATGACCTACTTTGCCATGCCCCCATGACTCCACCTTGCTGGAGGGGCATCTGTTTTTCTTGCTAGTCTAGAAATCAACGAGAATTTTAGACCAGTGTTGGTCACCCAATTGTCTTTCCAGAAGGCAAGAGTTTCCATTGCCCAATGCCCACCTTGCAAATGGTGCCATCCATGAAGAAGCATTGTCATTCAGACTTCAAGGTCTGGAAAAACACTTTAATTCTTGCATTGCGTGAAAATTATTTGGCAGGTTGTTTCTTGAGTTTCTCATGACATGGTTGATTATGTTTAGGATTATTTTGAAATGCTTTGAATTTTTCAAGCAAAGCACATTTTTTCTTTTCAGAAAGAGTTGAATTTTCCTCAGTAAGATGTGAATTTTTTATAGAAGATATTGCCAAATTTTCTCCTAGAAGACATTGCTGGTGTGGATGCAAAATTTTGTACTTTGAAAGGGATATAAATAAGGGAATATTTGGTATTGTGGTTCAAGGTGCCTCCTCCTGGGGTTGAGGAAAGAAATAGCATGTGGAGGTGGTGATATTTTTAGAGGAATGTCATACAGTATGTTTGTTATTAACGGCAAAATGTAACATCTATTCATCAAGTTAGATGGATCATTCAATAAAAGTTGTGCATTTCTTATATACATGTTTATACAGTTATAATCTCTAAGTAATCCTTTAATAGGTGAAATGATTTAGAGATTATGTCGATTATGACCGTATACAATTAATTCCTAATTTATTCAGAAGAGCTTTTAGATTGTTATTATATTCTGATTCGTAGGTTTATTGGTAATGAATTTTCAGGATCTTTTCATGCAAAGTGTTCAAGCTATGGGATTTTATGCTGAAAATTTGAGAGGGCTACTGGAGGTGTGTAGTTTCTTTTATGGAAAAAATTATAAGAGCATGGGGTTGCATTTTGCAAACTGTTTTGAGTTGAAATGCATCTGAACTGAACCAAATAGTATTTCTTTGGTTTATATTTTCCTCTTTAAAAGCACGCAGAATTGAAAAATTTGTGGTATTTAGGCCATTGAAAAAGACATCGCTGGATCAGATGACACTGTTATTGAGGAAATAGCTCTGCCCGGTTTAGCTGAATTTCGAGGGCATTGGCGTGGTTCACTTGATGCAAGGGGAGGTGGTGATGGAGATACAACGGTAAGCTGGAGATAATGCCCAAGATACTGATTTAATCAGTTACTTGTTCTTCTATTTCCTTGTAACAAATGTATTAAGTTCTCTTTGAATGTTCTTGCATATTTGTCTATTAACAATTTCATATAACTTTCCAGCTCTTTTACAAATACAAGGTGGAAGTTACTGAAAGTGTGGTTGATTTGAATCTTTCATTCGAATCCCATAATGGTGGAAATGAAACTTTGCAGAGAGGAAAACTTGGGATTTGGAAAAATATGGTGCAAAAATGGTCTTGGTCATGGCCCATGTAAAGTGATAAATGGGGTTTATTACATGGATGAGAATGACTTGCTTACTTTGCCAAAATAAGATGAATATGACTTTTGGTTATGAAGATTTTGGGAGAATACTTCTAGATTTTTTAGCACAAAGGTTTCGATGAGATCTTTATAGAATTTTTAATTATTGCTGCAGAATGTTTTATTGTTTCATATATTTTTCTTGTTAATAAAATGCAAGAACACTAAAATGAACTTTCAATTTTGATTTCTTTAGTTTTATGAACTAGTTTTTTTTCCTTATGCAGGCAGAGTTTGATTTTCATGGTGAGGACTGGGAATGGGGAAGTTATAAAAGTCAAAGAGTCCTAGCAGTTGGGGCATACAGCAACAACAATGGACTGCGCCTTGACAATATGTTTATCCAGAAGGATAATGCCACCCTTCACGCTGATGGAACTGTGTTGGGTCCAATCACAAACCTTCATTTTGCTGTTCTAAATTTTCCAGTTGGTTTGGTACCTGCAGTAGCACAAATAATAGAATCCTCTACATCAGATTTTATGGGTTCTTTTTGGCAACTATTAGCTCCAATGAAAGGTATATTGCACATGGAAGGAGATCTTAGAGGTAATCTTTCCAAACCTGAGTGTGATGTGCAAGTTAGGCTTCTTGATGGTGCTGTTGGAGGAATTGATCTTGGTAGAGCTGAGGTTGTTGCATCCATGACCTCCAACAGCCGTTTCCTTTTCAATGCCAACTTTGAACCAGTCACCCAAAGTGGTCATGTGCATGTTCAGGGAAGTGTGCCTATTACTTATATACAAAATGATACTTTGGAAGAAGATGGGAGAGATAAGGACCTGGATCAATTTCAGACTTCTGGCTGGGTAAATGACAATGTGAGGGGATCTATTGAGGAAAATGAGAAAAAGATCTCAAGAGACAAACTTGAAGATGGTTGGGACACTCAATTAGCTGAAAGTCTCAAAGATTTGAACTGGAACTTTTTAGAGGATGAAGAGTTAAGGATTGATGCTGATATCAAAGATGGAGGAATGACATTGTTAACAGCATTGTGCCCTCATGCCAGTTGGATTCATGGCTATGCTGACATAAACCTTCAGGTTAGAATTCTGACATATCTCAGGATTCCATTTTATTTGGATGTTTCTGCTATCTATTACCGCATGAAATCACATCACTTTATGACTTTGTATCTTTCAATTTGGTGGATTAAAATTTGCTTCTTTCTGACATTTCCCTCTATTGTTACATGTTGCCTTTTTTTAACAAAATATTTGGAATTTCTTCATATTTTTCTGAGGCTACCATATCTGGTGATTAGGTCAGAGGTACAGTTGAACAGCCTCTGGTCGATGGGTCTGCTTCTTTTCACAGAGCATCTATTTCTTCACCAGTTCTCCAAAAGCCTCTTACAAATTTGGGTGGCACCGTTCACGTTAAATCAAATAGGCTATGCATTATTTCTATGGAAAGCAGAGTCAGTAGGAAAGGGAAGCTGCTTGTTAAAGGGAATTTACCTCTCAAGACGAGTGAATCATCTATCAATGATAAAATTGCGTTGAAATGTGAAGTTCTTGAAGTACATGCTAAGAATATTTTCAGGTCGATTCTCTTCATTCTTTTGATGGATCTATATAAATTACTTCACACGTCAAATTTGTTGTACAGTTTCTTGATTTTTGTATATTGTTGAATTGAGCCTTCCAATATGGTTTCTGTAAGTAGTCATCCAGGACATCATTAAGAAACATCAAAAAGATGCAATTTATAGTAGGAATCACAAATTCATAAATGGTTGTACATCAAAAGACAGAATAACATAAACAACCTCTCTAATTTTGATATGACCTGTTTCCTATTTAAATTGACATGGCATAAAATCGGTTGATTAAATATCTTGGCTTCAATAAAGCGTTTTGTACTTATTGATATGTTTTTTCTGCCAACATTTCTTTTTCTGTTTCTTTGTATGTGAACAGTGGCCAAGTTGACAGTCAGATGCAAATTATGGGCTCCATATTACAGCCAAACATCTCTGGAAGAATTAAACTTAGTCATGGAGAGGCCTATTTACCACATGATAGGAGGAATGGTGATGTGATGAACAGATTGGCATCCAACAGATCTTCATTTCCCACTGGTGGGTTGAGTAAATCGACACCTTCAGGTCATGTTTCACGTTTTTTTAAGTCAGAATCTGCTTCTGTGGCCAAAAGATTGCCCCAGCATTCAGGTACTAGCATATCAGGAAACTCTACCTACACATTCCAAGGTTCTGACTCTAAAATGTGTTGGACAACATAATTTTGATTTTGAATCATTATCAATATTGATTTTGTGCATCACTGCTTTTATGTAGTGGGATTGCTTGCTAGACCAGTTTTTTATTTGTAAGCTCGAGCAAGTGGTGTGTGATAGCTGTTCCACACGTATATGAATGAACTCTAGTTGTTTCATTTAGGGGTGTACATGATTTGGTTCTCATTCTATTAACCATAAACAAAATCATATTTATTGATTTCAAAAAATTAGAATCAAACCTTATATATATCTGTAATTTTATGTATAGCATATGTTTGTATATATACAAAATATATTGTAAAAATTTATACTCATAAATGGCACATATTATATATGTCAAAGAATGCACACACACACACATCCAAAAATAACACATTAATTATATTTTCAGAAATAACACAATTAAACATCCAGCCAAGGTCGTCATAGTGTTGGAAATGGCTAGGCCATCAAGAGATGGGGGTGTGAAGTAACTGCCTAGGGTATTTAAAATTGTTGCAGGGTTTAAAAACCTTAACAATCTTTTATATAAGGTGCCATATAGATGGATCTTTATTGGATCCTTAACTGGATCCATCTAGATCCATTTAACTACACCTAACCTACCCCCCAGGGTCCAGGCAGCCTTGAAAAGCCACCTGGGCACCTGAACAGGCTTGCTTCAAACCAAGAATTGAACCATTCACAATTGTTCTAAAATTAAATAATCAAAGCATAAAAATAGTTTTGACTTGGTTAATTGGAATCAAACAGTGTGCACCCCTAGTTTTATTACATTTAGAATCTTTGTTACTGTCTATTTGGTAAAGAGTAATGACAACAATTTTTCTTCAGGTTAAGTCTCCCATTGGGATTTGAGGGAACAATATTGCTTCCCTCTCTCTCTAAGATACAATCATGAAGGATATAAATAGAAAAATATATCCTATGTGTAATGCTAAGCCTACAAGTGCTTTAATCTCTAGTGAACCAAGTTCTATGGCTTATTGTTGCACAGATTTCATATTGTTTCAAGCTTTATAAAAGAAGTGTGTGATATCACAGTATTAAATATTGATATTTGTCACCAAGATCTTGTCATCATGTTTTATTTTCGCAATTCTAACATGGCACCAACATAGAAATTTCCTATGCAAATCTGTTTTCTATTCTGTTTCCATGGAAAGACGGTCATCAATATTTAACTGACTTGTCCATTTTCATTGTACCAAAATCTGATATGAATTTGACATTTAAAAACTTCAAATGGTCTTTGTCTGTTATTCTCAACTGATTTTCATCCATTTGTTTTCCACCCTAGTCATTTATTATTAGTTCAATTTTTACTATGACTCATGTTTATCTCTGAATCTCATAGGTAGACAAGACATTGAAAAGACAATGGATCAGAATAATCCTGGTGTTGATGTCCGCCTAACAGACCTGAGAATACTTCTTGGTCCGGAATTGAGGATATTGTACCCATTAATTCTCAACTTTGCTGTCAGTGGAGAACTTGAGCTTAATGGCATGGCCCACCCAAAATCAATCAGACCTAAGGGAGTCTTAACGTTTGAAAATGGGGATGTTAATCTTGTTGCCACTCAGGTGATTTTCTAATCTTCTGATTTGTATTCTCAACATTTGAAAATGGCATGTTAATCTTGTTGCCACTCAGGTAATTTTCTAATCTTCTGATGTGTTTATTTGTTTGGTCTTCCTTCTACTGTTCCCTTTTTTCAGGTGAGGCTTAAGCGAGACCATTTAAATGTTGCAAAGTTTGAACCTGAACTTGGCTTAGATCCTATGTTGGATTTAGTACTGGTTGGTTCTGAATGGCAATTTAGGATCCAAAGTCCAGCTAGCAAGTGGCAGGATAGTTTGGTGGTAACCTCAACACGTTCTGTTGATCAGGATGTGCTTTCAGCTACAGAGGTAAATGCTTGAAGATTATTTAACTCTCTTATGTATATGATTGCCCTTTTTAGAGCTTAAGACACTTGATGTTTGCATTCAACGTTATGGGATACCTTAATTTTCCGAAAAAAAATTATGGGATATTTTGTGCCCGGGGGAAAATTTAGGATTGGCAACTTGTTACATTTCTTAATTCTATTTTTCTGAGCAATAACTTTCTGTAATATAATTTTCTTTCTTATTATCAACTTTAATAAATGAAAGAAGTCACGCTAGAGCTTTTGTTAGTATGAGGTAGTAACACTATTGTCTTACTACTGCATGATCAGCCAATACATTTCCTTAATAGGGGTTTCCTCCATGATGGAATGGAATGGAGAAAGAGCTTGTTATAATACTTATATTTAAGAATAAAGGAGATATACAAAATCATAATAATTATTGTGGTATTAAGTTAATGGGTCATATTATAAAATTATGGGAAAGGGTAATTGAGAAAACGCTAAGGTAAATAATTAAGATCACAGAAAATTAATTTGGATTTATATCAGATAGATCAACAATGGAAACTATTCATTTACTTAGAGAACTAATAATAAATTTTAATTTTGAGAAAAAAGGATCTCTTTATTATTTTTTTCATTGATTTATAAAAAACTGATGATATAGTACCTAAAAGCCTATTGTAATAGATATTGGAAAGAAAGAGTATCAATAGAATATATTGATATTATAAAGAATTATGAAAAATAAGTTATTAGTTTTAAAACTATATGAGAAGAAATAGATTTACATTAAAGATCTCTAGGTCCATACCTATTTATCTTAGCCATAGATGAAATAACGAAAAATTTAGGAAGAAATACCTTGTTATATGCTATTTTCTGATGATGCAGTTTTAGTTGACAAAAGTAAGATGGGATTGATTGTAAATTAGAATTATGGAGTGATACTTTAATGTTACAATAATGTAGATTAAGTCAAAAATTAAATATATAGAGTGTAGATTCAACAAAAAAAGGAATAATGATGACAGTATACAATTAGATAGTCATAAAATTCATAAAAGTAAGACTTTTAAATACTCAAGATTTATAATTAGTAGCAATGAAGAAATTATAAAAGATGTTATTCATAGGATTAAAGTATGATGAATGAAGTGAAGAAATGCTAATGTTTATTGAGTGTTAGGTGATAGAAAAATACCTTTAAAATTAAAAGAAAAATTCTATAAAACTACTATTTGTCTAGTTATACTTTATAGTTCAAACTTTTATGTTGTAAAACGTGACTTTATGCAAGAAGTTTGTATTGCAAAGATGCAAATGCTTGAATGGATAGGTGGTAAAAATACTATAAAGGGTATGCTTAATAATAATTTTATTAAGAATAGAATAGGAATTACACTAATTGAAGATAAAATAAGAAAAAATCACCAATATTCTTAGGAAGTCAAAAGAAGTACCAGGTAGAAGAGAAGAATTAGTTGATGCAAAAAAAATCAAAAGTGGAAGAATGTCTAAAATTATGTGATTAGAAACTGTAAGAAAATAAATAAATTTTATATAATTTAACTGAAGATTTAACCATAGAAATATATGCTAGAAAAGGATTTCTGTAATCAACCTCACATAATAAAATTATAGTACAGGTTATTATTGTTTGAGTTTCCTTTATGATGACATGTAGCCCACATTATTGCTTTTTAAGTTGAACATCCATCTAGTATATTGTCTTCTTCTAAAGGATGAAGGGAAAATTTTAAATATTTCTTAATATTTGGTTAATTTACAAGTTACAAAAGTCAGGATCATCTTCCTATTTGACGACTCCAAATATTATCCGTAAAATACAACAAAATATTTTTGATTAGAAGATATGAAACCCGGAAAAAATTCATCCAGTTGGATTGGTGCATTACGGAAGTAATTCATGGTATTTGCTTGGACAAGGTTAGCGTTAGTCTTTGGGTTTGATGAATTGTGAAGGAAAAAATTTGTAATTGATGAGAGAACGCTAGGAGGAATGTTTGCATAATGTGCTACTGGTCGACATCTATGCCCATGCATGTCCTGTATTCATTGGGCCCTTTATATTTGATGGGAAGTAAGAACTTTTTTGAGCGGCAGAAATGCAATAAAATCGAGAAAAAATCAGGTGGCCTACGCAAGCCATAGGCAGACTAAAAGAGAAAAATTAAAAACACAGCCAAAATGGTGGACTTAACACGAAAGAAATCTGGGCATAGCAATTCCAGTTGGTGCTAACTAGATTGTGCTTGAATACTATATGATCTACGATCACTTGTTTATAATCAATGATTTTTCCATCAGATGATGTGTATGTTCGTGAAATAAGAATAATCTAGCACATTATGATGTTCATTTATTTGACTTGGTGCTGACTAAAGAATAATTTAATATGATCAGGTGCAAATAGTTAGCATTGTAGAGATACAAATGGCTAGATAGATGAAAGATAAATTAAAAAATGACTTTATTAGGAGTAAAGCAGAAGTTGCACTGATATGATAAAAAAATTGGCTTAAATAGTTTAGTCATATCCTTAAGGGATCAAAGAATATAATAGGCGGAAGAGAAATTATTAATTAGTGTAAAAAATTAAAATAAGTAGAGGAAGACTTAAAATTACTTTGGAATTTGGGAAAGGATTTTATTTTATATAATTTAATTAAAGATCTGATTTTACATAGAAATATATGAAAGAAAAGAATTCACGTAATCAACCCCACATAAGATGGCAACAGGTGATTGTTATTATGATGTTAGATGTATTCTACTGTCATTATAAATTTCATTTTTGTGGAAACAAAACTATTTTGTCTACGATCATTAAATTCATAGCTCTAAAAATTTTTAGCTTGTGCAGGCCACGAAAGTCTTTGAGAATCAGTTAGCAGAATCTCTGTTGGAAAGTGATGGCCAGCTTGCCTTCAAGAAGCTTGCAACTGCAACTCTTGAAACACTGATGCCAAAGATAGAAGGCAAGGGAGAATTTGGTCAAGCTCGCTGGAGGCTAGTTTATGCTCCACAGATTCCAAGTTTGCTTTCAGTTGATCCTACCGTTGATCCACTCAAATCTCTAGCCAATAACATCTCTGTTGGTACAGAAGTCGAAGTGCAGCTTGGCAAACGTCTTCAGGTAGTTATGTTTTCTGCATTTTCGTCGTTATCTTAATGAAGTACCTTATAACGAAGTCCTGACATACTAATTATTTAACACCCCTCCCGTGAAAACCGATATAATAGGAAAAATATCTTTATGGCAGCCTTGCAATTAGGTATTTTGGGATGCAGTTCCGTACTTCCAATCTACCTTGGTTTTTTATTTCACATTGTGTATTATCAAGATAGGTTTCATTTGGGGTCAGCTTTCGTTAATTTTAAAAGTTGGATGAAGTTGAAGTTAGAGTTATTTTTGTAAACGGAATTGAATCTGTATAATAATGAAAGTGGCGAACATTTAGAACGTTAAAATTTATGCAGTAATAATAACGTTTGAAGTGATTTTAGAAGTTGACTGAAGTGACTTCAAACGAGACTATAATTTGGTAGCAATGTTTAGTACATTTTATATGAAAATGGTATTGAACGGCATTTTTTGCTACCATGCGGTATCGAGTTTGGTTTTTTAGAGAAAAGCGTGATTTTAATTTTGATGTTTAATATCTGTTTTATGATGATCATATTTTATTTGAAAAGCTTGCCTAACCAAAGTTCTAACGTTCTGCTATGATTGAATGTTTTGACAGGCATCGGTTGTCCGTCAAATGAAGGACTCGGAAATGGCAATGCAATGGACTTTGGTTTACCAACTTACAAATCGATTACGTGTTCTATTCCAATCTTCTCCATCCACTCGCCTCTTATTCGAATACTCCGCGACATCTCAGAACTGATGGAACTGTGCAGAAAGTTAGAAAAGGCCGCTTCTGCATGCTTATAGTTGCAAACATTGTAGATTCCATCATTGTATATAGATAGGGTCATCATTCGTTATTCTTTTGCTCTTGGTAGCCCTGAGCACGTCGATAGGCATCAGCATTGAGACGGTACTCTTTTTTAGAATTTACCATGAAATATTCGGTCCCTATTGACAAGTGATCTGCAAAAAGTTGGATGCGGAGATGGTGTAAAGCTGCAAATCAGGTAAGGGGTTTCGTGTCTCATTGATTTCTTTGTTTCTTTAGTTTACACCCAGTTATTGGTGTGGTTATGCATTGATTCATGTGGGGGATCGTTAAAAATAGTTTTTCATGGTCTGTCCGCTCATGATAATGCTCTTCTTCGGTATTCAAACCTGTTCCGAGTTCAATTTCACATGCAAAAAACTTGGAATGTGGGTAGAGAAGAAGTTACCCACTACAAGAGAATCGGTGCCCTAAAACTAAAAAAAGCGGTTGATGATTTCGCGGGTAGTTGAGAATTAGTTAATTATTTGAGGGTTATTGGTTTACGGTCTGTAGGTGGTTTTGATTTGGGATTCTTTTTTTACTTGTATATCTTTTGAATTATAATATTATGTTGGATATTTTTTAAAAGCATATTTTTTTTTTGAAACTTTTAAATTTTAGAAAAATTCTTGACACCAAGAACATATATATTTATTAATATAGTTATTGAATATGTTACATCACTTTAATAGTTATTAATAATAAATAACATATATATATATTTTTAAAATTTAATAATCATGTATTACAATTTTCATTGAATATGTTGCGGTTATGATTTATTACGTTCGATATTACTTAAAAATATAGAAAATTATTGTCATCTCTTCTAAACGAGTCAAATAAAAATCCCTTCCGATCATCTCTTGAGAATTGAACGATGTGTCACCTGAAAATACCACATCCATTTTTTTTGGCACAAGTTTTACTATGATTTGTCGATAATTTTAAAGTGCAGTCCATTTCCGTTAAATAATCTTTCGCCTCCATTTCTGAATTGTTTTTTTAATAAATAAACTCCTTTAACTGAAGCATTCGTTCGTTTAAAACATCTGCATAAATTTTCCTTCGTGCGACTACTTACGAAGAATTTTTGGAAGGATTTGTGTTACAAATTTTGAAAAATAAAAATTTTAAAAAGATTTTCAAATTTTTAATTATTTATGTAATCCAAAAAATGTAAAAAAAATTTAATTTTTTTCTATTCCCCTGACTTTATACATTTTATCCAACAATTTTCAATTATTATTGATTTTGAAATTATGCTAAAAGTGTAACATTATATTTAAAATATAAAATATTTATAATTTTTTTAAAATTTTCTTAACATACACGATCTTGAAAAAATTTTATTTTCTAATTTTTCCTTTTTTTGTATTTTCCAAATTTCCGTTTTTCAACCTTACACAGGAAGTACCTGACCTTTCATTGCTGAAAGCGTCTACTTATTTACCTTCTGCCTGGTCCAAACTTTGACAACAAAGACTTGGGAAACGTGTTGGGGAGGCTTGGAAGCAAAACTACGGGCATTAAAAAACAAAGGTAGCTCGGGGATATTCGGTAAAAGATGACAACGCAAACAGTTGCCTGAGTTATTACAACCAATGATCTAATACAAATACATCACATAGATATGATGGCACTACGATGGCTACGGAGGTGCTTCCTACCATCATCGTAGTTAAAGTTGCACCTTAACATGATATGCGGAACCGTCCGAACAAGCAAGGAAAGCAACCACCCATGAATTGTACCATTTCGAGGCAAATTAAGAGCTATATCTTACATGGGGTCACACAACTAATTCATTCTCAGGAGGTAAGGGGTCGAAAGCTGACCTCAGTTCAGCCTCATCAACGTCCTCTAGTCTCGAGGGATTCCACTTGGGCTTCTGCAAAAGCGGAAAGAATAAATCTTGCGAAAGAAACCTAGTTTAGCATCCTACATACCTCCAGCTTATAAAAACAATTACGTAGTTTGATGGATAAATGGGAAAGTGTGAGACTTATGCATTTTATATATCTGTATTTATATCTATACATACATACATACATATGCATACATACATACATATATACATATATATATATATATACACACACAGGGAATAGATTTTCTAATGACACTACTAGAATAAAGAGTAAAAATTATGCGCAAAAGTGACTAAAAATGACACTCTAATGATACTACCAATCGTCATTTCTCATATGTGTATATATATATATATATATCCAAATATGTAAAGCACATTGTGTAGTGCAAAATAAACATCTGGCTGAAGGTTGAAAAAACCAGCCTG
>JAMKPZ010015932.1:0-17049 GCA_024699675.1 Amphibolis antarctica | reverse complement strand
TATATATATATATATATCCAAATATGTAAAGCACATTGTGTAGTGCAAAATAAACATCTGGCTGAAGGTTGAAAAAACCAGCCTGGTTACGTCATAACCCGTTTGGACCTAGACAGATGTCTTATGTATGTATTCAAGGAATAGAATGGTCCGAACAAAGTAATGTTTAGGCCTGGAAGTGGTTTATGCAAGGATCATTAAGGCAGCAAAGCAATAAAAACGGTAGAAGCTCGTCCAACAATTAACATTTCAATTGATTAATAGAAAGTTAAAGGAATAAGACCTGATGTTTATCCACCAAGACTGCGCGAACACCTTCAGCAAAATCGGATCGCAAAGAGGATCTCAAAGCAATGCGATTTTCGGCCTTCATTACACCACTTAGCTAGACGACGTCAAAAAAATTCAAGTCTTCAGGAATCATTCTTCTATGATGAAATATATGGAACAAGTGCATCACATGAACACATACTTTTGATAGATCATTTCCCATATCTCCCTTCGCTGATGCAACTTGAGAAAAATGTTTTTCGGTAAGGCAGAGAGAAAATGGAGCACCCTTCCCCATCCCCACCAGAGCATCCCCAGCCCATTGAGCCACTGCGTCAGCAACAATGGAGCTTCAGGACAAAGATGAGATCAACATCATGTTTGCATTTCACAATATTATCGGCATTATTTAATTGAAGTTAACTTGTTCTTTTTCCTTTTTCCCTTTTTAAATATGTCAAATGACTTCTAGTCCAGGGCAAAAAACTGGGAAAAGACAAAAGAATGAAGACAATTCATTCATGAGTTTCACTTTATGCATACTGCAAATGGATTAAATATGGATAAGATGAATCTTTTACTATAGTTTTGTCTTTGACTTCCAAATGTGAATTTGGAAGCACATACAACAAGTATAAAAAAATTTCAGATATAAATATTTTCCATATATTTTTCAAAAATCAAAGATGAATATATATACTGCCTATACACTTGATACATACTTGCTTTCACTTTTTAAGTGTTTGCATAAAACATAAGTGGTAGAATGTGATTATTTTAGTTCTTTTGTAAGTTTGTAATTGCTAGAGTTAAGTATTAGGTTTTCTATTGTAGGTGGATTTAGTTCTTCATTGGTTAATATTACTTTGTATGAGTCTTGTATCCTTTATATAAATAGGTTTTATTTTTGTTAGTGAACAAAATCTAATCTTCCATCAATATCTTTTTCTTGTTTCTCCACAGTAATGAAAGGATGAAGTACAAAGTAAATTATATTTATTTGTTTTTCTTTAACATGAATGTGTTCTTAGCAGTTAAGGTTTTCTTAAGTTCAAGAATGTGTAACGTTCCAATCCTATAAACTACATTTTATATAAGAAATCGTATATCCTAATTTGCATCTAACAATACTAGTAATATCCATATCTATATTCCAGTAAGAAAAATTCTAAAAAACATTATTGGTATTTAAATCCAAATTGGATCAAATATATAACTAAAAATATTCATAATTGAATAAAAAATCCATATCCGATTACAAATTTCATCCAAATTTGAGAATCCATATTTCATCTACCCATTGCTAAGTGATTGAGAATCGTTCCATCCCTTGACTCATGAAGCACGAAAATATTGCATATGCTAGATTATATTGACAAATGAAATTCAAAGGACTACAGGTTTTATTATGGATAGTGCAACAGCATTAATACATCTTTAGGCAACCTAACTTCCAATCAACAAGTGCAAAGGAATGTGTTACAGCATACCTAGAGAATCAGCACTCAGCTGATACATTTTTAGTTCCTCTATGATTTCTGGAACGGACTTGTGTTGGCCAAAAGACGAAACTATTTGGGGCAAAAGAAGCTTCAGCTGAGACTCTGACTCAGGCTCCTTCTTATGTTCTGCCAACAAAGTCCCGACATCTTTGTGTGGGTCATCAGAGCTGCAGGTTAGATAACTATTGATTATCACAAATATATTATTATAAATATATTATATTACTCCAAATAACATAATGGTTTTGTATCAGCAAGACAAGTTGGTGCGAAAGTTTCAAGTAAATATTCTTACAAAAAGAATGCAGTGTTTTCTTTTATAGTGACAAACTGGAGTCATTTTTTGAGAAAAAGAACAAATTGATTAAAATCATAGAAGGGGCCTACACAAGCTAAAGGTTAGCTCAAACAAAACAAAGAAGCATGAAAAATAACGTTTCACGAGGAAAATCCCAAACAAACAAAAAAAGCAAAAATGACGGAAAAGATAAGAGAATATTGGCAACTCCAAAGTATGCTGAAATCATAGAGTGAAGCCAACACCTTCGAATCATACATCAATCCATTGGCCATCCACCCTCTCATCCAATCATAGGCTAGCTCAAACAAAACAAAGATGCATGACATATAAGGTTTCGCAAGAGAAATCCCAAACAAAAACAAAGCAAGAATGATGAAAAAGATAAGAGAAGATCAGTCCAAAACCCAAGGATGCTGAAATCATAAAGTCACCATCATCTAAAACCAAGCCAACACCTCCAAATACAGCATCAATACATAGGCTTTCCACCCTCCCCACCCACCTTTTTACGGACTAAATCTACCTACAAACACAAATGATTCCTTGCCTCATAGAACCTCCACAATCATTTACTCAACAACGAAATGTTCATGGTGTGAAATCTTCATATGCCCTAACCACCTTCCATCTCGATCAACAAATTTTAAGTTACAAGTTGTAATCCTAAAGAACTAATCTTTCAACTTTCGTTACACAAGGTGCATAAATTCAGTCCCATGCCATCAACATGTCTTGTCAAATTTTGTCTGATGAAGTTGTATGTTTTATGCTTTGACTGAACCAGTACACGACTGACATGGTTGCATGTCGACCAGAATTGATGTTTTCTGCAAAAATGCAGATTTTTCTCCCACTCCTCACTTTTTCCACCACTCTTCCTCTCTTCTTACTTTATCCATACTCCACTCTGCCAATGACCCATCTACTCCAATGGAAACTCTTCTGCAGCAACAGCTGCAATTCTGACATTTCTTCTCTCTGACCTCTCTCTTATCTCACAAATCAGAAATAAAGTTGCCATCCCAGCAGTGCTCACCTTGTTTTTCAGGTTTTAAGGTAGATTATCTTATTTTATTGATCATTTGGACAGGCCAATTGGACTTGGACTGAACTGAGAAGGCTGCTGGGTCAATAGGGTCTGGTTGAACTTTTTTAAGAGCTGAGCCAACTGACCCAGAGAATTGGCCAGTCCAACCAGTATATATTGGTTTAAAAAATTAAAGAGCATCCAAATACCCATTTTACCCCTATATCCATAGGTGCTGACAAGTTTGCTTGATGTTTGTTGAGCAATTCATGTGCGGTTCAATAAAAATTTAACCATTTTGTCAATTTATGTATCTTTCACACAACTAAGTAGTATTTTCTTCTATAATTATTTCAAACTTTCAACAAAATTATCTATTTTATCCAAACAATTGGCAACAAACAAAAAGAAAAGCATAGAAAAGGATTATTACAAATTCAATGATAGAAATGCTCCCTTCAACGACACTAAATTTCCCGAGGGAACATAGTGTGTTCCAAGACGCATATATAGAGCATCAGCAGGAGACGAAATTCTCTTTCCAGTCAATCCCAGATAAGCACCTGCAACAATTTAGTTTGCGAGCTGATAACAAATGAGTAGCAATTTTTGATAGGAAGGAAAATTATTAAGGTAAAAATCATCAAGCATTTGAAATCTCAAATTGTTTAATTCTGTTCAAGTACTTTAGATATCCATTCACTAGAAGCCTTGAAAAACGCTCCACGACTAAAAGTAGACCAACCTTCCAACTGTTATATAGACTAATCGACCTACTGATTCTTATTGCAATAAATTTTGAGTGGTTAAAAAAATTTAGCATTAAAAATACCAACAAGATCAATCATTGTGCAATATCAATGTCTGTCTAGCATTAACCACTGCCTTCCTCACTAAAGCATCGCTGGACAAGAAACAAATTTGCTGCTGATTATAAAAAATATCACGAGGCTCAGAAGCCAAGACGGACAGTGAAGAAATCAGTTTTTAACCATTCAGTGAAAAAGAAATTTTTAATGCCATAGGAGCTTGAGAACTTTGAAAGAAATAAAAATTATATCTAAATTTTATAACAAAACATTGCAAAAAAGTGTATTAGTTGTAGTGTTAACTCTTAGAAAAAAGAATTCATGTGAATGACCCCACATAATGGGATTATGGTTCAAATTGTGGTTACGAAGGTTGTTGAATATAGACTGATTTATTATGATTGACTTTAATTGTAGACCCCATATATAATGATTAAGGCAACATTGTTGTCATTGTTGTATGATTAAAAACTCAAGCAGCATACCAACAGCTCCTTCTCCTGGACCCTGTGCTGCTATATATGCAAAACCAACATCTGGGAACAAGCCAATTCCATTTTCAGGCATGGCAAGAAGTGTTCTCTGTGATTAGCCACCAACAAATGGAGAATAATTAAAACATAAATTTTAGCTGCATTAATTATAGTAATCAAGAGTATGATCCTTGGAAATGAGATATACCTCTGTAACAACTCGATAACGAGCATGGCATGACAATCCAATACCAAAACCCATGGTCACCCCATCCATGAGGCAGATACAAGGTTTCTTATATTCAAAAATTTTGCATATGAGAGAGTATTCTGCAGCGAAAACCTGTTTAGGATCAAGGAACTCCTTATTTCAGTGACTGTTAGACACCCCAAATTAGTGGGATCAGGCATTGATTGTTGTTGTAAAAATGTTAGAAAAATGAAAATGCCATTGGATAAGCATTTCAATAACTTTTTAATTTAAAAGAAAAAATACATTACTCAAAAAAATGTTGGTCAAAATAAAGTTCCAGAAATGAAATAGAAATTTAGATAAACTTATGAAACAGAAATCAAATAATTCGATTTTCAAGACATGAAGGATCACATCCAACAGTAATGGAAAAATCAACTGATACTAACATAATTCAAAGTCAAATTCTGTGAAAACAACATTTACTTCTAAATTCTAAAACAACAAAGAAAGAATCTGCTTCATTAATTTCATAACATTGAATAAATCTACTGTTGTCAATATAGCCAAATGAGTCCCATGTAAAATAGTACCCTACTTTAGCTAAATAAACTATGGAGTCCAACCAATCAGAAGAAAAACAAACAATGAGAATTAAACCAAAAGGTTTCCATAGCAAGTATGCAGAAAAAATCAAAGTAAAAGTGCCGATTACTCAAAAAATTCAAGAAATCTGAAAATGATTAAATTATATTAGGAAATGACTTCTAAAAAAAGACCAAATGATGATGATAAAATGGTTGATTGTTGTTGACACTTGACATTCTGGGAGAAAATATTCAGTTTTGATTACCTAGGAAAATAGTGTAATGCAATTTGAATGGCTATACCTTTGGTCAAATTTTGGATTCAGTTAGCCAAAATTAGAAAACACAAATGTTTTTGAAACAAAATATACTGCAAGAAGGAATAGTTAATATACAAAAAAGAACCTAGAAAAAAAACATTGCATTGAAGGTTATGAATTTTGGGAATGCCAGTGAAAGTTGGTTAACATCTTGATTAGAGAAAAATGGAAATATCAACAAATAAGATGACCGTAAAAGCATTTTAAGAGTGGTTAGCAGAAATCTGTCACAGTTTGCAATTAAACCTTAATCATGGTCGGCAGTTCACAGTTGGTAGTGATTCCCTTCACATCTCCACCTGCAGATTACAGTTATTATCCATTTATAGAATATATATTATGCAGAAAATAAGTGGATGCATTGAAGGACAAAGCATAAAACTCAATTGCAGAAAAACAAATATCAAAGAAACCAAAGAAGAAAATAATAGACGGGCATAGAACTCTATTAGATTGTTATTTCTCATGGATTTGGATGCATTGAAGGACCTTTTGTACAAGAGAGGTGGTTTTGTCCATCTGAATTTCAGCAACAACACCCTTAATATCCATTCCTGCATTATGTAAAATTATAATCTCAAATCCCATGTCTTGATGTACATGGCCAGATATTAAGAAAAAGCATTATATAATTAATCTAACATTAAGAGATTATCTAATTGGCTTGGCTTAGTGAGCAATCAAAGTCATGGGATTTGGCTCAAGAATTTCTTAATAGATGCGTAACATTACTAGAACGACCAACAAATAATGGCATGGCCAAAAAATTAGCATGACATAACACAAAGACAGGAAAGGGAACTCCCGCTTCTATGCTAAAGACGTAAAGATGAAATATAACGATGAAAGGAAAATCCATATGACTGTATATGTCATAAGAGATGAAGAGAAAATACCTGCTGAAAATGCACGTTCGGAGCTGCTCTCCACTAAAACACATTTAACACTTGGATCTGTTTCCCACTCATCGAGAAGCTTTTTGTACTTGATGTCCATCTCTGCAAATGTTTAAGAAGGAAACTAGAAAGTAAGTTTAGTGAATTAGCATATCTACTTCAGGCACTAGTTTTCTTTTGAAAAGGGAATGAAAATTTCTTATCAAATAAAAAAGTGCAGGTGTGCAAGAGATTGATCTAAAAACACACGCAAAGCAAGCAACCGTTTAGGCAACGAACTAGCATTGAGCACGAATTACCAAAAATCTAACGGATTCGTTATCGAAACGCAACGCAAAGGAATGACGCCGTCAAATCCTAGCATCGACAATCAGCAGGGACGAGAACACAAGATGCCTGCGAAGATAAGGGAACAGACCTAGATTCATGGCGTTGAGGGCCTTGGGACGGTCGAGAGTGATAACAGCTACGCCTTTGGAGGAGACTGACCCCCTGACGAACTCCGCCATGGCAGAGAGGGCACGAATCGCACCGGAGACGCAAGCGTAAGGCGATCGGTGGATGAGGCTCGGAATCAGGCCAAGGGAATCGGAATTTGGGCGGCCGAACAGGGGTTTCAAGTGCGGGAATCGGGAGAATACAGCACGCATCTCACCGTACGGTGAACTGGAGAGTGGACTGCAGCGAGGAGAGGCAGGTGGGTGCCCTTTTATAGCAGTGGCGTACGATCGTCGACCGTGCGCACGTGCCTCGCGCCTGAAGGACAGATTTGTCATTTTACCGTACCTGCATTAATTCAATCACTTTTTTATTAAATATTATAATATTTTACGACATTTACTAAATAATTTTTACATTTTATTATATAATCTTTTTTTTTTTTACGTAAATCATTTTTTAAAAAAATCATAGAACTCAACCTATTATACTAAAATGTCAGGACAAATGATGTTCGGCTTCACGAGTCACGTGATCGGTTGTCTTCTTTGCCAACAACGTAAAATAATGTAAAGATATGTTACCATACTTCACTACGGTTTTAATTTTTTAAAATTTTTAAAATTATTTTTAATAATAATATTATTATTATTATATAAATTCTAATACATAAAATTTTATTATTAAAATTATAATACAATTCTAACTTCATTCACGAAAATAACTTTAATTTTAACTTTACATAACTACTGAAAAAAGTTATGTGTTCCGATGACCACTCCAACACTTCCAGAAAAAATCAATTTTAGCAAGATCTTTCGTATGGCATTTTTGCCGATGCACACTTTTCAAGAACATCCATGAACATGTACAGTGGTCCGTGGACGTACATTTAACTATTAGAAAATAAATAAATAGTATAGTAAATAAATGTTTCGTAGAGATCGTAACGTTCTGGCTAAACATTTCATACAAATCGATAGATTTGAATTAAGCTCACCGTACAGTCCGTAACGTTTAAACAATAGATTCGTGTCTGCTCTTTAATATATATAACTATACACTATAAATAATCAACTACGTATACACAAAACACAAACATGTATTATAGAAAAAAAAAAATTATATAAAAATTATATTTAAAAAATAACAAAATTCTTTTTATTTAAAAAATAAATATGTTGTACATATATGATTATTTTAATTAAATTATAAAAAAATATTATTTAAAATATATAAATATTGACGTAACGAAATAAAAAGAGTAAATTAAAAAAATGATAAAAATTAAAAATACTCTCAAGAGTTGAAAATGACGTTCACGGAGAAAACCTAAATCATTTTTCTATCCTTTTCTTTTATTTGTTTCATTGTTTTTTTAAAGAAAATTAAGATTAATCAATTAAATTAAACAAAACAAGTATTAACTTCATTCAACAGATCTACACCTTCACCACTTACAAGAATATTAATCCAAAATCAAACTAGACGAACAATAAAATAGAATATCGATATAATAGTCTCACATTTATTAGAAAATACCGCACTATTTTCATTGTTACCACCTTTATTATCTTCTCTTCCTCGTTGCTTTCATTGCTTTCTCTTCCTACATCAATCTCCTTCCCTCACCACCGATGAAGTTTTTGCCGTCCACACTATACTTGCCTTCCTTCTTATTACCTCATCCTTTCCCATGAACTGCATAATTTTCATTAGTATAATTACCTTGGGAGGGGTTTGTATTTTTGATAAGTACAAGAAACGAGAGAAAATAGTAAAAATTTTGACTTATTATTTTCTACTATTTTTCACTATTTCTCGTATTTTTAAATATACAAACTTTATCTCAATTTTACTTTTGCATTGTACTTCCCTCACCCACATATCCCTCATTCTTTCCTAAGAATTGCGTAACCTTCACAAATCATACAATTAAAATAATTTATTTCTACCCTCACTCCCATGTAACTCATCCAATCTAACACTTTTACTTGCACACTTGTTGCTGCTTCACAACTATTTTTAACGAAGCGCAAGCAACAAAGTTAGGTTGAGAATGTTATGTGTGCACATATTAGGTGTTCAAAGGCAATGACGTATGTAAGAGAGATTAAAGGGGTATTTATGTATGTATAATTAAACAAAAACGAATTGATAAAAATTTATTTCTCGATAAAAATTAAATTGAATAGAAATAAATTTAATGTGAAGGTATTTATATATTGATCAGAATTGAAAATATGATATATCGAGATTTAATAGCACGTAATTACAAAAGATCTACCAAACAAAGAATACAGTACATAGTTGTATAACAACTATTAAAGTTACGTAGAACAATAAGTATGATTAATTTCTCTTTAATTTACAAAGAAAATGTAAAAATTCAATTCTCAACTTTCATTTTATACTCATGAGAGTTGAAAATTGAATTCATGACTCTTCTTTGGTACAAATACTTGAATTAGACATAATTAAATTTCACTTAATTCAATTCCACCCAATTCTAATGACACAAACACCCATTAAATGAAAATTCATAATATTTTTGCTACAGTAACAATAAAAATTCCACGTCTTTTAAGATTTGTATATACTGATTATTTTTTTGTTTTGTTACAATAATGATGATGAAGAATTTAATTTTTACAGTTAGTTTTATTATATTTTTTGTTTGATTTACATCTAAAATATCCACGTTTGATTAAATATTAGTTTAAAGGATTAATTATATTATCCACGTTTGAATTCTATTGTCTTTTTCTCGAGAACTTTTCTCTTTTTGATTTTTTATTTCTTAAAATGTTTTTAGGATAATTAAAACGCGCTTTTTTTTCTCACATAGAATGATTTTCGATATTTTTTTCAAATATTTTTCTGGAGAAATATTGATATATAATTTTTTGTTTATATGCTATTAAAAAAAACACTTTTTCAATGATATATACAAGAAAAATATCACGAAAGTGACCGGTCACCTTTCAAGTACCTGTAAAGTTACAAAAAATTGACCCACTCTTTTTCTTAACTTCAGTTTATTTATTTATTTATTATTAAACTACCAACTGAACAAATAATTAGACATTTAGAAAACAAATAATTAGACCTTTTGATTGAATATCAGAGTAAAATAAAACCCTCACCCCCCACAAGTAAATGCTTATTAGACATTTGGCATTTCAAATTATAGTCATGTCCAGTTGCCGCAATATTAGAAAAAATTATTGGACCTCAGACATTTACCACACGGTCAAATAAAGACTATCATCTCGTTCATTTATCACTCATTTTAACTTTCAGAATTACTTTTATTTTCACGATAGGATTTTTATTTTCCAATACACTCCTTTTATTATTCTAACCTAAAAAATCATTCATCTAGAATCACTCACAAAAGTGCTTTTACCCACTCCGAACGTGATGGAAGAAGGCAAATGAACACACCCTACATTTACTTGCAGTTTTAACTATAATTCTAACTCTAAGTTCAATTGTTATACTGTAATTAAAATTGATTAAAATTATTAGTTAAAATTGAAGTTGTATTTGTTTGAAGTTTTTTATCGTCGTTGTCGAGAACGTGTGATGTGATTGAAAATTATATTAAAAAAAAGTAGAAAATATAATTGTATCTACAGCAATAGGTATGTATCAAATTTTGTTGTGAGATATCTATTGTTGAAAACTTTTCTATTTATTTCATTATTACCTAACTTCTTGAATTCTACAATTGTTAGAACGAAAAGTTTGTCTTATACCTAAATCATGAGTATCAAGTTACAAAAATAAACAATCATAAGGTATTCTTGTCTTTTACTAAGTAATGAGTTATTTTCTTCTCCGAATTTATATAAAAATAGGTAACCGTAAAATGTTACTTTTCTTTTTACATGAATAATATTGATTGTGAGAAGTATTTTAACTAATGTTAAATTTTTATTTATTTATTTTACTATTACCCAACTTTTAGATTATTGAAACGAAAGATTTGTCTTATCAAACCTAGTCTAAGTTACGAGTACCTGAGATACCAAAAATAGTTGGACGGGGACTGCAAATATCACAAAGTACGACGGAAAGTCGGAAAATGCAGAAAGTTAAAGTCCTCGTACGAAAACTTTCATCGCAAGTTTTACGTGAGCGATCACAACACACACCGCTCCACCTTCCTCCCTCCCATCCAGCCGTCCACGTCAGATTTCTCGGAAGCCATCCACCGTTGAATGTTTTTTTTTCTCTCTCGTTAACTCCGAAATCGGCGACCGCATTAAACACCATTTAAAGCCTATATCGGGTAAAATTGTGTGGCCCGTCCGATGGAGATCGATCGGTGAGTATTGGTCGACAGGCGGCCGTGAGGAGGTTGCCCTCTTTCTATTTTCCCAATTCCCTATTTTTCTCTCGGTGTCAACCCTAGATTCCGCAAAACGGAACAACCCTAGCTCGTTGTTCTTTTCTAGGGTTAGCGCAAACCCAAAATTTCCCCAAAATCGCGTGATGGGGGGGACGTCTCATGGATCCGATACCAAATCCGAGATCTCCGTGTGACAATCAGATGCCCTGGTCCAGGTAAGATGCAATTCACCCGCGCTCCGAATCACCTTGTTTCTATCGTCGATCTCGTTTGTGGATCGGTGGAGATTTGGAGTTTTAATCGATCTGCATGTGTTCTAGGGTTCTATCGGAAGGCTTGTTTTGTTTTTGGGGGACCAGCGTTGGTGTGAGGTCTATCATGGATCTGTGTTTGTGAGTGTCATGTATGATGGAAGATGAAATTCGGGTGCTTCTGGATTTTCACACGCGGATTGAGTTCTGGTAGATGGAAGATTGCGTAGAAAAGCACGAAGTTGTCACAGGTGCGCCCAAGAGGTCAAGATCTTTTGACATAGACCAGTCTTACCAGGAGAAGGGAGATCAGCTTTTCGCAAGGAGTTCTCAATCCGAGAATGGGGATGCTTTGAAATGCAAGCATCAGAGGATATCTGGTGATGATGGTGATGCCGATAGTAATGATAACAGTAAGAATCTTGTTGTTGGGCAGTCCAGGAGGAGGAGCAAGTGTCAAAAAGACATCTCGTTGAGGAGTTTGAAGAATTCCGTTAAGAGGAGCAAAAATGGTGCTAATGTTTCTTCGTCAAAGAGCTATGCTGTTGTTTCTGATCATGAGAAGACACTAAATTTGAATACTAATTGTACTGGTGATGGTAGTTTATATGACTCTAGTGGCAGTGTCATACATGCTTCAGGCAACAAGGTGAAGCCATCTGTTGGAAAGAATACAGAAAAATCTTCTCATCATTCTGGCAGTGATCAGCAACGTCATTGCTTAGGTGACAATCTTGTGATTCCAAAGCGACCTCGTGGCATCTCACGAAGGAAGAAGTCTGATTCTTCTGTCACTTTGAAGAGACAAGTACTAGATCCCTCTGTTTCCAGTCAAAAGCACAACATCGATACTCCTTGTATCTTGTTGTCTGATGAATCAGTTACAACATCAATCCCTTCAGGTGACAAACATAAGAAATTACTTGATGATCTGCAAAAAAGTGGATCGATTGATGGTAAGGGAGGTATTCTGGTTGAGGTAATAGCAACCAATGAAAATGAAGAATCCAACCCAGGGAAAGCTGCACAAAGGAAGATAGCTAGGAATCACAGGAAGAGGAAATTTTCTACTTCTGTAAAGCACATGGAGAATGAAGGTCTTTTCTTCAAGAGATCTAAGGAGTCTGTTGAGGGTTCCCATGAAGATGAGGAGGAAAACCTTGAAGAAAATGCTGCAAGAATGCTATCTTCTCGGTTCGATCCCAGCTGTACAGGGTTTTCTGGGAACAAAACGCCACCAAAACCTTCTAATGGGTTTTCTGCAAATTCCAGTATTTTTGACTCAAAAGGTTCATCACTTGATGATGCCAATAGAGTGTTGAGGCCCAGAAGGCGAAATGATAAAAATGCTGTCAGGAAGCGCCGGCATTTTTACGAGGTGTGTGCTGGAGATGTGGATCCCTTTTGGGTTTTAAACAAAAGGATTAAGATCTTCTGGCCTCTAGATCAAATTTGGTACTTTGGTCTTGTTAAGGATTACAATCCAGCTACAAAGCTGCACCATGTCAAATACGATGACCGTGAGGAAGAATGGATTGATCTGCAAAGTGAGAGATTCAAGTTGCTAATGTTCCCTAGTGAATTTTCTGGTAACTTAGATATCAGAAAAAGTGGCATAGATGTAAAACAAAAGATTGAAGGGGATGAAAATGTTGCAGATGATGACTGTGCAAGCAAATTTATAGAAACTGAACCCATCATATCTTGGTTGTTCCGTTCTATTCATCGGGTGAAGCCATCTCCACTGAATATGTTGAAAGAGAGAAGAAGATTTCCTGCAAATAAGCATTCTTCCCCAATGTTATTAGAAACCAAGGAGAACATGGTCGGCTGTACCTCAGGAATTAATTCAAACAGAGATAGCCATAGGATTGCCTTGGATACAGTTGTTGGCAGTGTCAATGATGGTCCGACAGACAAGGGCAGGGAAGACATCATGGATAGAAGATTTTCAAATTTCTATTATAGGAGACGCTTCCATAAGAGAAGGAGAGGGTTTAATATGTTTTGCAGGGAAAATCATGCAGATTGGGGTTTGAGTGATTCTGGTCCACAAGGGGTGCTTGAATTTGATACTACACTGAACGTTGTGAGATTTAATTATGGAATACCAGACATAAGGTTTTCATTGTCAAAGATGAGTTGTTTTGTAGCTCCAGCCGAGAGTTATAGATTTTTTAGTATTTTATGGTGGCTCTATTTTGGTAGAATGGTGCTTCTGTGGCCCAAAGTTCACGTAGAAATGTTTTTCCTTGATGATATCATGGGGCTAAATATTTTGTCATATGAAGGATGTTTAAGGCAGGCTGTTTCTCTCTTGTGTCTTATTCTTAGAATTTTTCATCAATCTATTTGTTGTAGAAAGGCCACAAAAATGCAGCTGCCATTCACATCAGTTGGATTTAAGTTCTCAGATATTCAAGGAGTTGGTAGACGTCTTCATTTTGTGGTACATTACTTCTCGGAGCTTGGGAGCTCAAAATGGGCACATTTGCATCATATACTGAACAAACAGTGTATTACAAGGAGGGAGATTCCTTTCTCTGAATGTACTTATGCAAGCACTAAAAGTCTTCTGGAAAGAAGTGATCTGATGCCATTTGTTGAGGTATGTATGTGAGGTACATTACCTCTAGTCGCATGTTTTCTGCAACATATTATAGAAAGTTGAAAACTGAAATTTTTGTTGGCTTCACCCTTTACTTTGGAGTTATTTTGTCATCATTCTAGAAAAGAGAAATATTTTATCATCTTGTTATAATGTTTAATGCTTTTAGATAAATTTTTCCTGTATCAATAAATATTTTCATTTGCAGAAAACTAAAATATTGTACTTAATCTGTTATATTTACTTAAAAACAATGAACTACTCATATTTACTTTGATGTTTTTGCAGGAAGAATTGTTTGGTTGTCTTTTTAATTTTTATGCATTTTTAGGATATGATAACTGGAACTTGCACCTTAATATCGGTAGTAACCTTATGATGCTTTTATTCATAGAATATGGAGTCCACTTCCTTGCTTGGTCGCCATCTAAGATTGTTGATAAAAAATGATATTTCTTCGAATATCTCTCAAAATCCAAGCATGGTTTCTGCACAAGACCAGGAAAATCATGACAAACTGACTGATGATAGCTGCTTCCCTGCTACTGATTCATCATGCCTTGAAGATGTTTCTTCTCCAGATAAATCTGACAATGGAAATCATTCTTGTTTGGATACACTACATTATCAGAACCAACAAGTTATTCAAGCAGAAGGTCAGATGCTTGATGTTGAAAATAAAATTTCATCAACATCTGGTCTGGAATGGAAAGTGAATATTCCCACTTTTCATGGTTCGAATACAATTTTTCAAAGTAAAGGTCGTCATAATAGGCACTACCCTGTCTCACCTTCTTTTGGTCATCATTCACAACCATGGCCAGAAGATTTCCTTAAGGATGGTTTGGCAAATGGTCACAGAAAACCTAGAACCCGTGTCTCATATTCATCCCCTTTTGGAGGGTATCATTTTGGCACAGACTCTCAAAGTCACATGACGAAGGGTCATCCATATAAGAAAGCCAGAACCGATAATGCAAAGAAGGTTACCACTATTTATGGCAATTCTCAAAGAAGCCCAACCTCCTTTACTTGTGAAGCAAATGTTCTGGTCACTGAAGGTGATAGAGGGTGGAGAGACGATGCAGCCCAGGTTGTGCTAGAATCTGATGAACATGACTGGAAAATTTTAGTAAAACTGTTTGGTGTCACAAAATTTTCATACAAGGCCCATCAGTTTCTACAGCCTGGAACAACAAACCGATATACTCATGCTATGATGTGGAAAGGAGGGAAGAACTGGACCTTGGAATTTGTTGACCGTAGCCAGTGGGTCATTTTTAAAGAAATGCATGAAGAGTGCTACAACCGGAATGTTAGGGCTGCTTCTGTTAAAAACATTCCTATTCCTGGGGTATGTCTGATTGATGACAGTGATTGCACTACCGAAATACCATTTGTCCGTAGTTTCACAAAATATATCAGGCAGATTGGTACTGAGGTTGATACTGCCATTGATCCTTCTCGTGCTATATATGACATGGATAGTGACGATGAAGAGTGGTTTTCAAAGCATAGGAGCTCTTTGCTCAATGATGGGAGTGAGTTGGCATTGATTTCTGACGATGTATTTGAGAAGTGTATCGATATGTTGGAAAAATATTCATATACTCAAAAATCTGATGAATTTTCTGATGCTGAAATTGAGAGATTGATGGCAAAGTTTGGACCAATGGATGACATAAAACCTATTCATAGGCACTGGTGGTCAAAAAGGCAGAAAAAAGGGGTGCCTTTGATTCGGCAATTCCAGGTAAAAGTTCTACTTTGTCTAAGGAGTATTTTGATATATATATATTTTTTATTCTGCTTCACTAATTATGTTGTTTATTATATAATTTATTGGCTTTCCTTATATGTATCTCTTCACTTTTTTTGACTACCAACAGAATTTTCTTTTCATACAGCCTCCTCTGTGGGAGCAGTATCAGAAAAAACTAAAAGAATGGGAGTCTGCTGTGAATAAGGTTTCCAACTCTTCCAATGCAACTCAGGAGAACGCACTTCTGATTGAGAAGCCACCCATGTTTGCTTTCTGTTTGAAACCACGAGGTTTAGAAGCAACTCATAAGGGCTTTAAGCAACGTTCTCATAAGAAATTCCAGCATAACATTATTACAAGAGAGCAGGATACTCTCCAAGGGTTTGGTAGTGTCTCTATCTTCTTGAGTCAAGCTTCTGTGGATTCTCTTTTGCAACCATATCTGCAGTTGCTAACTTTGTGATTTCTTTTAGGTAGAAAGCCAAATGGGTTTTCTATGGGGGATGACAAGACTTTGGTTATGGTTCCCAACCAAGACTTTCCGGATTCACCACAATGGCTTCCATCACCATCAGGATTTTCGCCAAGGGATACCGTAAATGCTGTTGTTGCAATGAAAAGTGGTGGTGGGTTGGGCAGAAGCCACCATTTAAAACTCCACAGAAATAGTTTTAAGAAGGCAGGGTCGTTCTCTTCTCGTGGGGACTTTCACATGTCACCGCCCCCCTTGTACAATCAACGAACAAAGGGAACCGGATTCTCTTCTTGTAATGGTTTTTACAGGCATGCCGATATCGAGGAGTTCAAGCTGCGTGATGCATCCAGTGCAGCACAGCACGCATCGAACATGGCTAAGCTCAAGAGAGAGAAAGCTCAGTGGTTGCTGCACAAAGCTGACCTTGCTCTCCACAGAGCCGTGGTTGCTCTCATGACTGCAGAGGCCATGAAAGCTTCTGAAAAAGACTTGACCGATGATGAAGGTGAATTTGAGCAAGCATGAACTTGGCAGAGAAGCTTCTATATCACACCATTGGTGGAGCTGAGGTTCTCATTTCATGGGAGCTGTAAAAATATCAATAAATGGATTTTGGGGTGAGCTTTGCCGCTAAGTTATGATGAGCACTTTTGTCCAGTGGGTGCCACTTAATACACCAGCCATTCACATTCTCATTTCAATGGTGGTGATCGCCCTAACTCGGCCCAGTAGACTCTTCATCTTGCTGCTCTTACATGTACAGAATTCCTTTCTCTTCTT
>JAMKPZ010015931.1:0-16966 GCA_024699675.1 Amphibolis antarctica | reverse complement strand
CTCGAGCTTTTTATGTACAAAGCCATTGATGTTAAATACTTTGTTTTCCTGAGGAAACATTAACAAATTTAGAAGCACTGTTAATATGAAACAAAAAACAAAAGAAATAAGCATACTAATTGTAAATTAGATTTAGTTGCTCCATTTTATCAGAAAAAACAAAGGATGAATTGATAAATACTTCAAATACTAATCCTAGGTCAGGGAAAATGGTACACAAACATCATATCTTTTTGCTATTTTGCAACAAGTTTAAAAATTATATACTGTTGTTGGAATTCAACTTAGATTTCATATCAATCTTCAGTAAGTTAAAAACTGACATATTAACAATAAAATATTGTCAAGTCGGAGACATGCTGCTAGAAATTAACATGGTAAATAAAATCGCCTTTTGTTAACAAATATATATTGACATCATTTTTAGTGTTATCTTGACAAATCAGAAATGATAAAATACATTAAAATCAAGAAAAGGCGTTGCATGTACAAGTCCTAGATGAGTTAAAAGGGAAACAGATAATAATTGAGTTTCAAACAAGAAACCCCAAAAAAGAAAAAAACTAGGGTAACAAACTAAAGCAACGAAATAGGGTAGTAACAAGAAAAGGCTAGCACAAAGATCATCAAGTCAATAGTGTTTCGAGCCACACCAAAACCTCTGCATCTATCATCACACCCAAAGCTCACTAGGTCCTTTATCCATTCAACCACACAATTGGTGACATTGGACATGAGCATCTTGTTACTGTAAATACCTTGAAACACCTCATTGTTACTTTCCAACCATCATCTCCATCAAATTGCATGGGAGATGGCATACTAGGTTCCAGCTCTCTTATGCTAGAATCTTCATATAGGACACTTGAAAGGTATGCACACACCTACAAAATTGTTTAAAGTGGTATAAAAAGGAGTCTAACTCAATACTCTACCACAAACAGAATATCATTTCTAAAAAATGGTATACCACTTTTTGGATAGAAGTGTAGCTACTCTCTAGAGTAAAAATAATATATTGATTCTGTTACAGTGTTATAAGCCATTTGAGAGAGGAATACCAGTCCTTTGGGTCTTGTTTTATTTTTCATTTTAAGCTTGCCAATAACTTGTGTAGGCCCTTCAATGAAATTTATCTATTACTGATAAAAAAATGTAAACCTATTGAAGAGGACACAGAAAAAATTATTATTTTAAAACTAATGGATAGATAGCAATGGTAGATAAAACGAAGACCAAAATTCAAACATATACCTTACCATACTCCATGAACCAAATTAGAAGATAAAAGGACAACTTTGTGAATTCCCATAAGCGCATTGCTAGCATGCCCTCCAAAATCCTCCTTACTGTAATCTATATCAAACATACCTACAATAAGCACTTGAAATTTTTCATATTTATATTAAAACGATAATTGAAATACCAATGGTAGGAATTTAAATGGTAAAACATAGTTAGAATGCTTGCCAAGATATCAACACAAAATGTAAAGAAAAGTTGTTGATATAAAGTAAGTGGACAATATTTTCATGAATCCAAAGTGGATTTCTTCAAACAATGCTGAATGAAGTGATTAATATTGCAGTTTTATAACCTCTCTCTCCAGTTGTAAAAGGAAAACAAGAAAAAAACTAGTTCACTGCAATTTTGTTGAGAAAATTGCTTAGGATGGAATGGCATATCCACACAACCAAGTGGTTGACGGTGAGTCACATTTACAGAGCATCTCATAATTATTCATTTTTTTTAAAAAAATGTTAAAAAACCTGAATAATTCAATTGAAAAAAATGGAAAGAGAATTGTAGCACCTTAGTTGAGATTTAATTCAAAATTTCCTTAAATAAAGTGACTGTAATAAATAATGCCTAGAAAAAACGCTCGTATTTTAAATATCTTAGGCTTGGTGAGTCTTGGATTGTTACATGTCAATTCCGACTGAATCATCACAAATAGTAGGTGTGACTTCTGCTTTTGAATAATCTATTCTGTGGCATTGTCATCATTAGAAAAGGAGCTTCAAGTGGCATTTATTTTTATGGAGATTTGAAAACATTATTTGCATTTAAAAATGAACATTTATTCACCACCACAGAAGTCTGGCAGTGCAGAAAAAACACCATTCCAAGAGTAAGTTCCTCTAGAAATGACAGAAACACTGTAGCAAAAGAAAACACTATTCATTTGATGAAAGGTAAGTATTAATCCTTCCCCGGCATGCAAAGAGGGTGGAAGGAGAAGAAAAACAAAAGTCTCCTATGTAGCAATCAGCTACATTGTACATTTTATAACAAAGAGAAAATGCTAGGTTTAATGTAAAACCTCTACCATGCAGAATAGGGGCAATTTGTAATAAAATTGGACCATAATCCGATTCAATCTAGTAAGGGAAAATGCACTATCAAGTAATTTTTCCTGGCTGTATTTTAATAGAATAAAAATATATTCTAATTATATAATCTCCAAAACTGGCTTTATTTATTGTTCACAGATTTTTCAATAACTAGCACGACATGATGTCACTGTATTTGAGTTTACTATTGTGTATCATGTCCTCATTATATCTACCTGGTAGACATCATTCTTAGAATTAATAAGATTAATCCATCTTTCAAAAAAAGTGCACAGCATTCTTAAATGGATCATTTTCAAGAATAGATCCAAAAACCCAAGTGCATGACATGTACATATATAATTAAGTGTGGATGGTATATTACTACGTATCTAATATGCATTCTCATATACATAAACACATTAATTTTGTTTCTTTAGTGAGTAAGCCTTAATTAATAATTATGCTATACATTCAAACATGTAAAAAAACATACATTTCAAACAAATATGTAATTAACTTGCAATAAGCATTGTAAACATCTACACTATAAATTTAAAACCAACCTTAACATTACGTACACATTAAATAAAAGATTCATGATAGAATTTGACAAATACATATGATGCACACATTTATACAAAATATGATATGTAGGTGTCACTTTAAGATGTATAATTATCTAGAATATTCTGATTCCACATTTTCTGGATTTTTTTCTATTGATCCTAATGTTTAATCAAAATGACAAAGTACACAATTGGATTTTAATAATGTACAAAATGGGGCTAAAATTGGATTTTAATGAAATTTAAAAACATGTATTTCATGGTATGGCTTATTTGATTCCTATGGACAAATTTCTGCTAAAAATTAAACATGAAAAGTTTCATAAAGTTTTTTGGAAAAGAAATGAAAAATTGATAATAATAGCTTACATGGAATGGCTGGTCACCTAATATCACCTTGGTACCATTCTGTGCTGCAACTTTGAACGCCACATGGAACACACTATTCTTAACTTCAATTTTTACATCCTAAAATAAGAGAAAAAACCAAAATAAAGTTCTATGTCGATGTTTGGATGTAGATGAGAATAAGCAAGGGTTCTTATACCCTAATGGACAGGTATGGGTAAAGAAGTTGTTCTCTTAAAAACATAAAAATTAGGCTAGGAACTTAGAATATAAGAACTTTGACTAATAAGAGTACGGAATCAGTAGATATAATGATAAGAAGTAAAATTAACATATTATATTTGTAAGAAACTAAATGGATGAGAGAAAAATCTAAGTTAGTTGCCGATAGTGGATTTATATTGTAGTATATGGGAAAACATAAGTGTAGGAATGGAGTTAGAATAATAGTAAATAAAAGTTTAAAAAATGAAGTTGTTGAGATAATAAGGATAAAAGATAGAATCATAATGATTAAGTTTATGATAGAAAATGAAGTAGTTAATATGATTAGTGTATATGCTCTACAAATCAGTTTAGGAGAAGCTATTAAACAGAAATTTTGAAAAGATTTAGATAGTTTAATTTACGGTTTACCTATTAGTGAAAAGTTTTTATTGGAGGGAATCTAAGAGGTTGTTTAAGGAAGAAAAATATAAGAAATTATATTTGCAAAAATATAATATCTACAAATAGTAATAATAAAGAAATTATATCAATGTTATTCTTAGGATTAAAGTAGGGTGGATAAAGCAGAGAAATGCTTTTGGAGTGTTATGTGATAGGAGGATACTTTTTAAATTAAAAGAAAATTTCTATAAAATTTCTTGGTTATACTTTATGATTCAAAATGTTGGACTGTAAAATATGATCATATGCAAAAATTTAGTATTGCAAAGATGTGAATACTTAAATGGATGAGTGGTAATACTATATGAGATAAGTTAAAAAATGACTTTACTAAGAGTAGAGGAGTTACATCAATTAAATATATGATAAAAGAAAATCAACTTAAGTAACTTAGTCATATCCTTAGGAGGTCAAACAATGCGCCAATTAGGAGAGAAAAATTCATTAATGCAGAAGCAAGAAAAGTAAGTGAAGGGCTAAGATTAGTCAGTTAGAAATTGTGAGAAAAAATTTAAATTTATGTAACTTAATCAAAGATTAGATCATAAATAGAAAAATATGGGAAAAAAGGATTCATGTGACCAAGTCTACATGGTCGGATTGTGGTTATTATATAGCAAAATGTGACACTGTTGAGACAATGAGTATGCATGGATGAGACAAAACAGTAATTAGTAGAGAAAAAGATAAACTTCACTTCTAAATGTCATGCACCTGCTGTTTTTGCACAACCACTTGGCGATGTTCGCATGACTCAAGAAACACAACCTACACTGGGTCAAATATAAATGAGTTAAGCAACATAGACCAACCACTGAGACAAATGAAATAAAAAGCATTACAAATAACTTATTAAAATAACTTGTTAAGACAATTGTACATTGGTGATGCCAATGTGTACACGAAATGATTATTGGATTGTAACATTTAGCAATGAAGAAAACGAGGAGTATCGACAAAAATAAAAGTACCTCTGGTTTCAAGTGATTGATGATGTCTTTAACTACTTGGGAAGACTTCTGTAGAAAAAAAAGTAAAGGATCAATATATAAAGATCAATTATTTCAATATTTCCATGAGCAAGATTAGTACAACCTTAGGACATGCAAAATGCATCTTATTTACTTATGTAACGGAACCTCATAAGCTCTTACATTTGTAGAGCAACAAAGCATAAACATATTTGACAAAATTATAGGCAGCTACATAGAGTTGAAATGTCGAACATTTCAATACAGGACAAGACGGGGGTGTTGCGAGGAAGCCATCTCACCCCATCACGCGGACGGACACCGACGAGGTACACGCTGCAGGAGCCGCACTCCAGGTGCTCGACGGTTTGCCCCGACTGCTGCCGCAGCAGTAGGCGTTCTGGCGCCGGGAAAGGAGAAACGCTCTTCTCCCTAACATCTCCATCTTCACCTCCTGCTTTGGTGTCGTCGGCAGGGGAGCTTGAGAGTAGGCGGACGGGCGGAGTTGTTTGGAAGAAGATGGGGGTGTGGCTGGGGTGCGGCCGTGGTGGAGGATGGGACCGGTGGTGGCGGGTGAGGAGGCGGAGAGGACGTGACGGTGGCTTCGGGGAATCCAGGGAAAGCATCCGAAGCAGCGACCGTCGAATCATCGATTTCGGAATCGCTCGATCGATGGACTCGAATATTTTTATAATAGTAGAGGCTCCGCGTCCGCCATAATATAAAAAAATCTTAATCAGTACAGGTTAATTTGATAAATCGATTTAAATCTGCAAGGTAACTAACCCAATTGGTTAAAAGAGTTTGATTGCTTCTATTTACAAGGATCTCGAGTGTAATGTACTCGAACTGCAGAAAGTACGTAATTAAGTAGGTAGCCAGATCAAGAAACAAGTGAAATATATATGAAATGTTTTTTGGGTAACCACGATCGCAAGAAAAGTCGCACCAGAACTTTGCTCGTTGGTTTGTCTCTTTCAAGCGCACCCCAACTCCATTCGAATTAAGGAAAATATATGTATATATACATCTCTTCACGAGTGAAAACGCCATCGCAGCCACACACACACACACACATACTTTGAACCCAAGCAACGATTTATCGAAATATGTATATATTAATTAACGTGTACAAGATCATCCATCGAAATCACAGAGCCCTGTCATCACCATCCACCAACCCCCATCCCCCTTAATTACCAGGTCTCCCTGGCTCCCCATCCAATTCCAGCAACCTTGTTGTTTCTGCTGCCGCTGCCGCTGCCGAGCCATTCCTCCGATCGATCCTCCTCTGCAGCGCCGCGTACGGTCAGGTCAACTAACCCTTGGAGCGACGACCGTCACCACCGCCTGCAGAGTAACTAACTCGATCCCTGTTAGGAGCGTAGGCGTCGGTGTCGGTGTATTAGGCGGCGGCAGCAGAAGCAGCAGCAGCAGCAGCTCCAGCTCCCCGTTATGTATACCAGTACATACAATTAAACAAGGAATTAAGAATGCAGCTGCACATATCGCCCAGCCTTCGGCACGTCACGGTGCTGCCCTCGTCGTCCAAGGAGGGGCAGGGGGGCGGGGTGAGGGAGTACTTGGTGAGGATGAGGTTGGGGTCGAGATTTCTGCCCTTCCGCATGCTGCTCTACCTTCTCCTCCTACTCCCTTTCCTCCTCAGGTTCGCCTTCCTCATCACCGCCGTGCCCGCCATCGACCTCGCTGCAGCTGCCTCCGACTGCTCCTCCCCCTTCGGTAGGTCAAATTGCTCGAATCTTTTTTATACAGTGCCACGTGTCGTCTGCCCAAATCTATATCTATATACACACATCCATAATTAAATTAATTTTAATTATATATATATATATATATATATATTGGTGGCCGCCATGACGGTTTTTTCTCGATCCGTAACATTAAGTTTTAAGTTCAAAAGAAAAAAAGTATGATTGGATTCGAGATTACAAATAATTAAACAATTGTAACTATATATATATATATATGTCCTTACAATAAATAATTTATTTTCCATTTCTTATGTAAATAATAACATGCAATTAAATATGAATATATATAGTGCGGGAACCAGAATTCATCTTCAAAAATCTTGCACGTATGTTTCACAAAGATTAAAAAGGTGACTCTCTCTTCTTTTTTTCTGTGAATACATATGATAGGAAAACCAGTTGACTAAATCAGCTAGCTTTACATATATATATATATACCAGGCCACATTCTTTTTATTTAGCTGGTATGTGCATATATATATATATATGTCTAGCTAGTTAGGAAGAATGATTTAGTTTTTTTGTTAGGAAACGATCATAATTACTGTCGGATATGTATATATATATCTACCGTTTTAATATTGAGAGTACGTATTAATGGCACTACTTTCCAGAAAATAACGAAAAATGTTAAAAAGTTTAACTATTATATCTTATTGTTTCACATAATTTTATATTAATTTTAAAAACACAAATAACACCTCAGTTATAAATTCATGTCTAGATATGGACGAAATAAGTGAGAGCTAATTAATTATCAAATGGCTTGTATTTATGGGTAATCTCGATCGATAAAAATATTGTAAGTACGTTGGACTTTCAATTTTTTGTTAGGTAGAGATAACGACTCACAGTGCATGTATACATTAGCCACACCCGGATTTAAACATATATATATATGGCCGGCCGGCTTTCCATGAGCACGAGGGACTTTGTTTTCATTTCACGCCTCCCACCAAACACATATACATGACATGTTGATTATCAATCTATCTGATGCATCTCAACCGCCATTTTAATTACTTACGCAGTTGAGATGCATGGATCGATATTAATTCTGCTTGTAATTTTTTTTTTTGCAATGATAATTAATTTTTACGTTTATATATGATCAATATATCAATGTTACATTCTACATGCATGTTTGATTGAAACGATTGATGAAGATTCCAGTTAATTAAGTCCTTAATTATGTTAATCAATCAATTACATGTATTGTCCCGATCGGATATATTGAAAGATGCATGATACGCCCACAAGTAATTAATTAAGCACCATGGGACAGACCTCTCTCTCTGTATATATGATTACTTTTAATTAACTGCGTGTTTTTGTTTGGAAGGTCGACATATGTGGCAATATATTAACCTAGAATCAAGGTAGGACAATGATGTACCAACTTGCATTCAAAGAAAAAGGAAATGGAATTAGGTCGCAATGTCCTTTTCTTAATTAATTAGTCCATGCTCATTGGCGCATCTTCTCTAATATAACGAGACAATTACATGTTTTTAATATCAAAAATGCATATCGCGCTTTTCACGAGTACGTGTTAATCTCTTATATATGGTGCATGTTGATCGACTTTTAATTAATTAACAGTTAATACATCATGTTTATGTATATCTACACACGTATGTATGTACGTAGACATGTGTGTGTACATGAACATGTATGTATTTATACACATAAATACATATGTGTATATATATACATGTATGTACGTAATCGATGATATATGAGTGTATGCAGGTTGTATGGGGAGGATCCTTAACCCTAGAAGCTGGGGAGGGAGGCCTGAGACCTTGGTAAGTAACTTAATTAATTAATTCATGCATTTCCTATCTTTACTTCTTGCCCCTATATATACATATATACATTTATTTTTTGCTTCAAAATTTAAGGATATATATATAGATATACTACAGCTTATGATTAAGTATATAGCTAGATATATATAGATAGATAGATATTAATCCTACTTATGCAGCAGGCAGTTCCTGAAGAGATGTACGGCATCTTTACGGTGGGAGACGATCGCCAGGACACCGATATTCCCAAATCCTTGGATGAATTCCACCTCCAGATGAGGAGCCGCAGACACGACCTCAGGACCTTCGTCTTCAAATTAAGATCAATGGTACGTAAAATTAATCATTTAATTATGTATATATATACATATTAATTATTAGATGATTGCAATTAAAGGAAGACCTCAGGACCTCAGGACCTTCGTCTGATTAGATTAATTGAGTTTTCCTGCTTGATCAATCGATGATTGTTAATAAATATATATTTGAATGTTTTGGAAGATTGAGATGGTGTATTAATTATAAACATTATTGTTACAGCTAGATTTATTAACCATGGCGGTACGTACGTATACGTACGTACGTGTTTCAGGTGTCGCTGCTGGAGGAGAAGACGAGAGTGGCGAAGATCCAAGAGTATCTGTACCGTCACGTGGCGTCTAACAGCATACCGACGCAGGTCCACTGCCTCAGCCTCACTCTGGCGGACGAGTACTCCTCCAACGCCGCCGCTCGCCTCCAGATCCCGTCCGCCGAGCGTGTGCCCGCCCTCGTCGACCCCTCCTTTCACCACTTCGTCTTCGCCACCGACAACGTCCTCGCAGCATCGGTAGTCGCCGCCTCTCTCGTCCGGAACTCCATCCGCCCCGACCGCGTCGTCCTCCACGTCATCACCGAGCGGAAGACCTTCGCGGCCATGCACGCGTGGTTCTCGCTGCACCCGCTGCGCCCGGCCGTCATCGAGGTGAAGGGGCTGCACCACTTCGACTGGTTCGCCAGAGGGAGGGTCCCCGTGATGGAGGTGATGGAGAAGGACCGGTCGGTGAGATCCCAGTTCCGGGGAGGCTCGTCAGCTATCGTGGGCGGGAGCAGGGAGAAGCCCTATGTCGTCGCGGCCAAGCTGCAGGCTCTCAGTCCCAAGTACAATTCCGTCATGAACCACATACGCATCCACCTGCCCGAGGTGATTAATATATATATATTAAGTAGTACGTACGTAATACGTGCGTGCATTAATCATAACAATTATGTGTTAATCAATCAATTCACACGCGCGTATATATATATATGCCATGCGTACGTACGTGCGTGCAGTTGTTTCCGAGTCTGAAGAAAGTGGTGTTCCTGGACGACGACGTGGTGGTGCAGGCGGACCTGTCCCCGCTGTGGGACATCGATCTGAAGGGAAAGGTGAACGGGGCGGTGGAAACGTGCCGGGGGAGGGACAGGTTCGTGATGTCCAAGCGATTCAACAGCTACCTCAACTTCTCCCATCCGTCCATAGCCGAGGCCTTCGATCCGCAGGAGTGCGCCTGGGCGTACGGCATGAACATCTTTGACCTCCAGGCGTGGAGGAGGACCAACATCAGCCACACCTACCACCGCTGGGTCAGAAAGGTACCCACCTAGCTAGCTGGACCATATATATATGCATGCATGAATTAAATCGATCCATCTGATCATGCATGAACAGTGTTGATTACTTGTTAATTACGCAGAACTTGGAGTCGGAGCTGAGCCTGTGGCAGCTGGGGACTCTGCCTCCGGGTTTGATAGCTTTCCACGGCCACGTCCACATCATCGACCCCTACTGGCATATGCTGGGGCTGGGGTACCAAGAGAACACCAGCGTCGCGGAAGCGGGGAGCGCCGCCGTGGTTCACTTCAACGGACGAGCGAAGCCGTGGCTCGACATAGCATTCCCGGAGCTACGGACCCTCTGGTCCAAGTACGTCGATCCCTCCGACAAGTTCATCACGGCCTGCAACGTAAGACCATGATTGATCGATCTTGGGCCACCGACAAGCTTATAATTAAATTGAATTTTAATTTACGAGAGCACCGCCTACGTACGTACGTGCGTGCGTGCACAGATCGAGAAGACTTTTTCGTACGTACGTTCGTGCGTGTTCTTCCGATTATACGAGGCCTAGCTCGATGAAATATGTAAAATAAGGACTGATCGATACATGGTACATATATACTAGCTAGCTAGAGGGATCGATGGAGAGATCGAGTTGACTAGTGCAGTCCTGCTACATGCATGACCAGAAATTAATACAATGGAAGCCGACGTGAGTGTAATTTGCTTGTCTCGAGATCAGGTCAGTCGTCCCGGCCATATCGTACGTGCCGCGCGTGCATGCACGGAAACTGAATTAATCAACTTTCTTGATTTGTTTGAGAGGAAATGGAAATCAATCAATCAAGCCTTTGGTTTTGTAAGTGCATGAATTAATTAATAATATATCAACTTTTTTATTTTTTTCTTTTAATACGTACGTACGGCACCATCGATCAGTGATATTGTCAATATAATCCTGCATTATATATTGACATTGTTTTAAAAATTCAAAACCGATGAAATCAAGGTGATCAAATTAATTAATTCCTTTATATATAGGCCGCACACACGCCTGGTACGTAGAACACATGCACGCCACCAGGTCTTGATATTTATGCGCAAGCTCTTCGATCATCGAAACCAAGAAAATCTTCATGTTCGAGTGATTTTGTTGTCCTTGATAAATAAAGAACAAATGCATGTATATATATATATATAACTCCTTAATTTCCTTGTACATTGGAATGGGAAACAAACACCTGTGGCCGTATACAAGAAATGTCATCGTCATTATTGTTGTTAGATCTGATCTTGCAATCCTTGTGTATTTTTTTCATATAACTTCTTCTTTCATGAGTTGACTTAGATCTGATCTTGCAATCCTTCTGTATTTTTTTCTGTGCCATTGGAAAATCTTGGCCTTCCCTTTGATGACCTCGAGGATGATCTTGTTGTCGACGGAGATGATACCTTGGGCTTCTTTCCCTTTACTTTCTTAGGTACCTTTGGTGAGTTAGAGTAGGGCTCTGTAACTAATCATGACACCAAGGGCTTCACATTAGCATCAGACAATTTAACATGCATCTTAGCTTGTTTATTCCATAAAAAGCTGATTTTTTTAATCATATATCTTGATTAATTGGTTACCTAGCTAACGCTCCTAGCTAGTTACGTACGTATGAGCTAGGGTGATAAGATTTATTTAATTTGCGTTGAATAAATTAAAATCGGAGAGAATAAAGATTCACCGTACCTTCTTCAGAAGGCCATGAAACATCAGTTGATTGCCCGAATTCGCCGAGGGTTGTGGTCGTGTGGAACTGCGCCATCTACGTACGCGAAGGACGCAGGATCATATACTTAACCATGCAGTACCATTCAAGCCAGCAGCCATGCTACTCGATCTACTTAATTATCAATGCAGCTAGCTAGGTTGTGGTAAAATGCGGTCGATTCGTACGTCTGATTGTATACTTACCCAGCCTGGAGAATTCACGGATCCACCGTCCCATCCGATGTGCGCAACGTGACGCACGTCCGTCGGGTGACCGATCTCCATCTCGTGCTCCTTGTAGACTGCGAAGAAATTCGATTAATTCCTTCCGGTCAGTAATACATATACATATGTATATAATTAAGGATACATATACATTGGGGAATTAAGAAGGGATGGACGGAGGATCGGTAAATAGCTCGGAATACGTACCAAACTTGTTGGATATGTTCTTTATTCCCTTGAACAAGCCTTTCATCTTTGTCATGAATAACGTACGTACGTACGTACGTACGTACGTGGGGTATTAAATTAAATAATTAATTGTGCGTAGGATATATATATATATATATATATATATATATATATATATATGATGAACTGGCCGGGTGGCAATTAATTAAGACCGACGATCCGATCGAACCTGCAGCATGCCCCCTAGCTAATCAAAAACGTAATCGAGAGAGCTAGAAACGGCCATCAGGCATCATCAGATCATGCATGGATGCCGGCAGCGGGTGCGTACGTACGTACGTGTAGGTCATCGATCGAATTAATTCGAGTTCGAGAATGACGCATCCGTGGCCACATCCACCCCCACCATCGAATGATAACGTCGTAACGTATGTATCCGTGCAGCAGCGGGTCCTCGGCGTCAATGTGCGTGCTTGAAATGGGAGGGCCGAAGAGGGACGGCTCCAGCCGACGACCATGCGCACCCACCTACGTAACGAACGCGAGGAAGCATCGATCTTTTCCTTTACTGGTTTTAGGGTTAAATATGTATGGAACCGTCGTCAATTTTGCGCGCACCCTACGCGGCTGCTTCTAACTCCAACCACTTATTTCTCCCCCTAACCTATGTCTGTCTATATATACACATGCACGCATGCACGTACGCCCCACGCTATTTGCAAAATTTTCTATTCTATTTTTTTGACGTCGCGAAATTATCTGTTGTTATTTTCATATATTTTAAAACGATATACATGTAAAATTTTATTTACATGGAGTATTACAAAATTACTTTTAATTAACCCGGCCAGATGTCTAAACCATTCCTAAAATCCAAGCTTAGTTCTGACATCAAATAGTGTCGTTCAAAGGATCAATATATGGATATTCCGACCAAGCTTAATTAACTATTTGTATTTCTCGATTTAACAACTTCCATCTTGCCTGTATGTAATTATACCATCTCTCACAACCCACAATGTCATTTGGTCCACGTGCCATCATCAACAAAAGTCGTACAGCAAGCAGAAAGTCGCAAGTTCGTATGACAGATGAATCCATCATTGTTTAACATTTGTGATCAGATACATCCATCATTAATTAATTGATATGAATTCTAATAAAAGTTATATTTTTAGTTAAAAATAATACTAAACATCACCCGTGTGTCATACCTTTTAGATATGTTCAAGCATCCCTTGACTCACCTCATCTTCCCAAGGTCCATGCAGAATCTTCCACTAATTTTCACATAAAAACTACAATAAACAGCCACAGAAATCTACCACAAGACCTGCACCAAAGCTTAGCAATTCTACACTCCATCCTTTTGGGAAAGTCACGTCCACCAAGTGAAACAACACCAAATCTTAATCACGTTGAAATCAATACCATGCAGTGTTAACACAAAGGATACTCGAAACATTCTTGATCACCTTAACACTTAAATTTATGGACAAGGATACTTCAAAAAATTTGCAGCAAAAATACACGAAAATCGCCACAAGACATCGCATGAAATATTCAGCACCACTATCATAAAACACAGAATAAATGTTGAAAAGATATTTGGTGGAAACCAACTCAAATGCACACAAAAACCAATTTAAGGTTTAAGATTTAGACTTTAGAATTTAAGAGAGTGTAAAGTAAAACAAAAATGGGCTAAGCCCAGTAAGGAAAAACTAGTAAAAAACATTTTTAAATAGCAGCTCAATAAGGCTCAGCGAAATAACAAAGCAGGACCTGAAAAAAAAAACCCAGAACATGGTACACAAACCCCCCTAATGATCCATCCCCTCATCTCGACATACTGTAAACAGGGAAGGATGGACCTCGCAATCAAGTTCATGGAGTACATGATTTCCTCGCAATCTATATACTTATGGTTAAAAAATTTAAAATTTTTCTACTTTTTCAAAATACACACTTAAAAATTTTAAAAGTTAATGAAAATTTTTCATTTTCAATATTTCAACACCCAATATAAAATTTCCCCAAAAAACAAGACACTGAAAACACAAAATAACTCAACACCAAAACTCTAAAGATAACCTAAACCTCACGAATCCAATGTAATTAACGCCAAGTCGTCGGCAGTGTCAAAAATTTTAATATTACGACGACCTTTGCAATAATACATCGTATGGCTCGTATCTAAAGGAACTCGTGAATTACATTAGACTCAAAACTCTAAGAAAAAAGAAAAACAAATTTGGAAATTAATTACATCAACATGATATCTACAAATATTCGCATGAAACTTCAGGAACAATTTAAGATTAACAGTAAAAAGATAAACGAACAATAAAAGAGAAATAAAGGAAAATTATTTTAACGCCGCATTGCTCTTCTTCTTGTTTGTCGGTCATCTTGTCCGCTACGCTCCACGTCCAACTCCGCATGAGACTTGGTAAGCCATGCACACGATGCATGCAATTGACACCCTACCATGCTCTACACACGTGCGCTGCCATGCTCCACGTCCCACGAACACCGGTGACCTGGTCCAAGTTTGTTGCTAACCCATCACGGACATCGACTTTGATGCTAATCCAAAATTCTGCAAAATTTACTCCCCATTTAAAAACCTAAATGAGTCCCCACTAAAAGCATATGCAATTTCTGCATTTTATCTTATAAAACTTTTTACAAAAAAAATTGTACAATTTTTTATTATAACGAAAGTATTTGTTACAATGTTATAAAAAACACACAATTTTTGATTACAACAAAAATAATATTTTTTATAATATTATAATATTTTTTGTTTTAACTTTTTTTTAAAAAAAATTCTATTTATATATATATATAAAGGTGCAAAGTATTACCGAACACACGATAAAGTTCTATATATATATATATATATATATATAAGTTTTTTTTTAAAATATATATTTTATAATATTTAATGCAAATAATTTATAATAAATAATTTTTTTTATTTTAAATTTTAAAAATAACTTATAATTATTACACGAATAGTTCACTTTAAGATCTGAAAAAGAAAGTATAGATTAAATTTACATAAGTACTAAAAATCGATTAAATATTTAAACTTCGAGAATATACAAGTATCACAAAAAAATTATTATTTTAATTTTATATTTTTTCCGAATTCTTGATTTTAAAAAAAGAACTGCAAAAAATGAATAAAAAGAGGGAAAAAAGACGCGCGGAATGACACGTATTATTTATTGCGCCGCCCTACGTCGCACTCTCACTCATTCCAGTACTCTCCGCCGGGTTGTCGCACGCTCCATTCCAGTAAGAACTTCTCCAACGCCTCTTGTCTTTGGCCGTCAAAGATAGTAATAGATCTTTTCTTTTTGCTTTTAGGTGAACTCCCGGTGTCATGTAGGAGAACAAGCCCCTTTCTTGGTTCAATCCCTCTTACTCGCGTACGAAATCTCTGCCGCAGCCTTCTTCCTCTACCAAGAAACGGTCTTCCTCCCTCCTCCGCGCGTAAGAAATCGCCATCGCAGCACTCTTCCTCTACCAAGAAAGGGTCTTCCTCTTGCGCAGTTGCCATTACAAACGGTAGGCGCGGTCACGGGCTAATCAAGATCAATGGTGTCCCTATCGAGCTTGTCCAGCCAGTGGTTCTCCGCTACAAGGCCTTCTAGCCCTTCCTCCTACTCGGCCGGCACCGATTCGCGGCACCCATAAATAATTTTCAAAATTTTGGTTTTGTTTTGGTATCTCATTTTGAAAATTTATTTTCCTTTAATGTAGATGACTACACATTAAAGCTACGTGAGATACAAACTGGTAGGGTCTTCGACTTGGTGTACAAGGTAAAACAACTTTGTTGACCCTTTTAGTAAGCATTGTAAATAGATATTTGAAATCTACAATTCAATTCAATTTTTAATGAAATTAACACAAAATTGTTGGAATCCAAAATCTAATGGATTTTAGTTGGATTCAAAATTCATATACTAAAAACATTCAAAATAAATTTGGACATGCATTATATCTGTTGAATAAAATTTGTTCAATTTATTACCCTTAATTTTAGTTGATTTATAATGCTGTCACTATTTTTTTTCTTATTATCATGAAGGTTTTTCATGTTTGTCAAACTTCAAAGGATGAATGGGTTATATTTGCATGGGATGGAACAAATGCTCCTTTTGTCTATCTTCAAACAGAGTATGAATTTGTCTTTTATATATTCATAATTTTTTATTGTTTTGTCTATTGTACATGGTGTTATTTTTTTAATGCATACCATTTGTTTGTTCATTTGTTCTTTTAGTTTTGTGTGTAATTCTAAGACCACCTTTATTTGATGTATATCATATTATTCTTGACTTCTTTATTGAATTTCTTATCTAATCATTTACATATTTTGTGTAAATAATTTAAATTTATAGTTCATTGTATGATATATTTACATCTCATAAATGGGTACTGTTTTGTTTTTATTGAATGGATTAATGTTTAAAATCGTGCCACTAATTATCTTCTTCTTTATAAAGTTTGAGATTGCTGATTTGAAGAGTATCATGAGACTTTATATTGTAAAGATGGATTTTAATGAAAGTGGTGGGCTATTTTTATCTTTTTTCAAACAATAATACCTTATTTGTCAATATTTTTCTTTGCATAGTTTAGATTTGTGTTCATTTACATTAATTTTCTTTCACAGACTTAACAATAGATTTCTATATTTGATTGGACGGATGAGGTGGATTTT
>JAMKPZ010015929.1:0-19354 GCA_024699675.1 Amphibolis antarctica | reverse complement strand
TTTTTTTTTTACGTGGCTGTCATCGGCTGGAAGGGAAATTTTTTCCGCGCGGCTGTCATCGGCGGGAAGGGAAATTTTTTCCGCGCGGCTTTTTTTTTCCAACACTCTCTCTCTTCATCAAACAGCCGTTCATCTTTCATCCAACGGGTGCCTACAGAACTCAGTTCTGTAGGCACCTACAGAACATTAAACCCTATATATATATATATATATATATATATATGAGAAATGTATATAAAATTATTTATTATGCACGTTTTTTCTCGTCGGTGGACGCAAAAAGATCCAAACCAATAATAAAATCCTCAAGAATTACATATCCAACCACGCCGGCCGGCCCTTTTGGACCGCGCTAGCTTCAAATCCTGGGCGTTCACGGGAGTATACCGTAAGAACGAAGAGGAGGCAGGCCAGAGCAGCGATTACCGTAATCGCTGAATACCATAAATCGAACCGGGACAAGAAGATATGAATGCACGAACGATTTCGGCAGGCCGGTAGGGAATCAAGAGAAGTGGGGGGGCCAGGGCCAGTCAGTGGCCGGTGGTCCTCCGCCACACTTGAATATGGTGCTCGGTGGTCCTCCAATGCGGACGAGGAGGACCACTGACATTGGCATGGTGGCCTGAATTCGTCTTCTTTCAGATAGTTGGCTGGTCGTCCTCACCTTTTACCCCACCACGCGATCTCCGTCCGTCGAGCCGGCTTCCGTGGAAGAAGCATCCATTATTTCGTGTGCGTTAAAAAACCAAATAATTTCATTTTGTGGTTAAGAGTCTCGTTGTACACGTCGTAATATCGATAAATGAAAATTTATACTTACCGTAACAAAAAGTTTTAAGTTTTTTTATAAATTTCAAAAGTACACGAATATCTAAAGATTTAATAAATTTTGTAAATTTTCTTTTCTAAATATAGCATGTGCGTCATAAATTCCGTGTGGTGCCCGCCACGTCAGCCTTCTTCGTCTCGTTGCCCTTCGCGCTGAAATAATCATGTACAATAATAAAGGAGATTTAGAATTGCCACCTAATCTATTATTCCAACACATCTTTTCATTCATGATGAATTAAATGCCTATCGATATTTTAATACCGCATTGATATGAGATCCATTTTTTTACCGAAATCTTCGTACGGTGACGTAACAACTAGACTTAAAATATATAACAACGCACCTTTCAACCCATGAGTAATTGATTTCAGTAACGTATTGGTCTTTCATTTTTGTAAAAAATTTACAAGAAAAGCAGATTTTATTTAGATATGTAAAAATATTTAAGTTAAAGACGTTTACCAATCAAAGGATGGATCTCGTCAACCGGCTTTGCGTGAGACATCGGCCGAAATATGTCAATGGGCCGTATTGGACCGGTATGGCCCAGTAACGTTTGAGTCTTTAGTCTAGGCCTCTAGGGACGATTTATTTGAACTTGTATTAAGTAATGTCGACTTAGTTTAGTATGATTTAATTTTTTAATTATTTTTTATTTTATTAAAAATTAATATAACATTAATATAATTTATAAATATTAAAATATGATTAAAAGTGAAATTTAAACTTGCAACCATGTATTATAAATTTAAACCATTAAGCTATATACAATGTATGTAATTTAACACAAGTATATTAAAAAATATAAAATTTTACCTACATGTTAAAAATAAATCATGCTATAAAATGTAATCCAAACACAACTTATCAAACCACATCGAACCGTATCAGTCTAATTAGGCATCGTCCAATCGATACCTCTACCCAATTCGGCCTTGTATGGAACACGTTTGTGGGATCCGTTGCTTGCATGAATGTAGCCCAGACCACACTGCACCAGTTTCGGAGGCCAGGCCGTCGTCCTTTCCTGTCATCCTCTCTGTGTATCCATATAAGGTTTGCTCTCTTTTTTTTCACTCTTAAAGATATTTTCAAAGTAAAAAATATGATTTTTAAAAGAATGGTTTTGAGATAAAAAGAAAAAAAAAATTTTAATAACGAAAAGGAGTGAATTAAAGAAATCCGGTCACATGAGGACCCAACTCCTCATCTTCCGTCACCACTTCTCCTTGCACTCTCCCCCTTCTTCTTCTTTTCACCCTTGGGCTTTAAGTTCTGTAGTCGCCATTACTGCGCTACCGCCACCACACGCCACGATGTCCTGATCATCGCTACTTGCTGCTTCTTCGGTCGCATTTGTTTGTGTGGCCGGAGGGAGTGGATCAAGCGAGAAACATGCACATGACGTGTACCCGTCCTTCACTCTCCTGTAGGATGCCTGCCATTAATTGTGAAACTGGGTTGATATTAGTTACCATCAGAGTTTTTTTTTAACATGCATTTATAGTAACGTACCTCTTGTTACCGTGTAACTTAAACATGTTTGATAATCTTACTGTACAATTTTAGAGTACCTTTGTTTCTACTGGTCCATCAATTGTGATAGCTAGGGTCATCTTCTTCACCGTCCACTTTTGCCGCCACCCTCGGATTTTCCACCTCAACAGCTGCAATGTCTTTCAAACATCTATCGTGAAGACGCTCCCGCTGCAATTAGTTCCTCTGTTCCTGCATGCAGATATGGAACCCACTTCTTTTCTCTAGGCCCAACAATCTTCACAATGGTCATATGCCATGAAAGATGAGTTTCAGGCACTCTTTCGAAATTAAACCTGGACATCAGTACCTCCACCACCATTCGCTAATATAATCAGCAGTACGTCGTTGGGTTTTTAATATCATGCGCCAGGCTAATATTACATGTGAATTTTGCTTAAGATATGTAATGAAATTAAAGGCAGAGAGATATATATACCTGATACTGAATGTATAGATTCCAGTACATATATATATTTCCCTTTTGGAAAGAAGTATATATTCTAATCGAATTTAATTTCTAAAGAAAAACATTTATTTTACTTGTTGTGTATATATGGTCCTTGTTGGGCAATATATAAATGGTTTATAAATGTCAAATTTTTACATTTGGCTTTCTTATTCAATATATGTTGCTTATATACTGTGATTTGCCGTTTCAAAATATAAAATACGAATCATTTGGGTAAAATCTGAATTAACAGCTGCTGGTTATTTTTTAATATCAATATCATTTAGGTAAAATATGCATTGACATGGCGCGCTGTTCGGAAATGTGTAGGTTTTGTTTGAATCTTTATGTATAATGTTGGCAAATATTTTTAGTCAAACGGTGATCAAGAATTTTGGTATTATTAGGGGTCTCAAGTGGGCCAGGTCACGTGGGTGTCGAGTTGAGTTGGGCCAATGATTTTGAAAAAATCAACCTATAAGTTAGTTTGACTTGACTAAAAATAGTGATTGAACTCAACCTAATCCGACCCAAAGTATTTAATATAATTTTATATTAAAAAGAGATTCAAACTTGTAAATGTTTAAACAAGTTGAACTATTAAATCATTTGATATTTTTAACATTGTAATGTAACGTTAACATTGTAAAATATATTTTTATTATAAATAAAAAAAAATATTTTAAAATATTATAAAAAATTAATGTAACATTATAAATAATAATAATATATTTAAAAAAAAATTATAATATTATTAAAATAACCGAACGTTATACTCAACGTTCGGCCACTACAATGTTCGGTTGGCCGAACGTTGTACTCAACGTGGCCCGCTCACCCGGCCGCCCCCGTCGGTCCTTCCCCTCACCGCTCGCCCGCCCAGGTTGCCGGATGCCCCCCTCCCCTCCCCGCTTGCCCACCCAGGCCGCCGGTCGCCCCCCTCCCCACTCGGCCCCCACCCCGCTGCCGGCTGCCCGGGCTACCCCGCCTGCCTGCCCAGGCTGCCCCCCTCCCCAGACGGCCAAACCCCGCATCGCCCGCCTGGCCCCCCTCCCTTGCCTCGCTCCGTCGCTCGGGCCCCCCTACGGCCTACCCTCAGCCCCTCGCCGTCGTCACCGAGTCACCGCCCGGCCCTGCTACCCTGCTGCCCTCTCAGGTCGCGCCCCTTGCCTGCCCACCCAAGGCGGACCCGACCCCCCTGCCACCCCGCCACCTCGGCCCCCCTGTCCCCCGCACCGCCCGCCAGTGCCACCCTTGCCGGCTTGCCCTCGCCGCAAGTCCACGACGCCGCCTGGCGGGCCTGCCCTGACCCAGGCACGATCGGGCCCACGGGCCGAGCTGGACTGATTTGAAAATTTTAAATTTTTAGCCTGGTTCGACATGACCCGATAGTCCGATTGAACCTTAACTTTATGGGCCAGATCCGACCCGGCTCATTAAAACCTCTAGGTATTATCGTGTTCTTTCCTGACAAAAAATAATGTTATGTTCGTTGGTCAATCATTATATAAATATTTCATGGAAATTCAAATACAAATAGATTATCTAGAACGGATGCAATTGCATGTTCAAGATTTTTATTTCTTTTTTAAAAAAAAAATTTTCAATCAGGTTGATATTATTTATGTAAATTTTACTTTATTAAAATTAATTAATTAGTAAAAAAACTTACAGGTAATATAAAGATTTTAACTTTACTTATTGTTTCTGACACGAGACTTTTTTTTGAAATACACATTCATACTTGTGAGGTTTTTATCAAGGTATCTTACGTAATGTTTTACGTATAACATATGTAGACTAACTTTGATATCATATAAATTTTATCTCATTAAAATTAATTAATTAGTAAGAAAAGTGTGAATTTCATCTCATTAAAATCAATTGGCTAATAAGAAAGAACATACAAGTGATATAAAGATCTCAATTTCACTCATCTTTTCTGATGTGAGACTATTTTTCCTGACAAAAGAACTTACAAATAATATAAGGACTTCAATTTTACTTATCATTTTCGATGTGAGATTATTTTTTCAATCAATTTACATGTATTTCAATTATAGTTTCTATTTTTGATATTTTAAACTAAATGAATAAAACACTCTTTTACAAGTCTATCGAAAAATAATATAAAGAGCATTCTTTTTCTTTATTCCTAATTTTTAAAAATACTTTCAATTTCACGATAACATATATATTTCTTAATTTACTATTTCTATTATCAAAATTACTATTTTACTTCTTTTTATTTTAAAATCATTCACTTAAACTTTTTTCCACGGTAAAAAAAAAGAATGCTCCAATAGTGAGTCATTGTTATACCAAATGTGGTCTACAGTAACAAATTTAAAATTAAATTCGTCACTGTTATTTTTCGGATCGTCACCGTTGATATAAATTATTTGTCACTGCATATATCTTTTGTAGGTCACCCCAAAAAAGATATTTATTTGTATTTGACGGATTTTGAAAATCGTTATTAAAAGTTAAAGCATTCATTAGAAATAGTTTTGCGACAGATAATGAATGTGTCATCCGACAATTAGGGTATAAGTTGGATCGTTCCGTTCCAAATCGATACCGTCGTCGTGGGAAGTGTTATTGTACGTGCATCCAAATCTGTCAAGCATTCGTCACTAATTAATAGCAGAGGCATGTATATATAAAGAACACCAGGCGCGTCCTTCGTTGAAGGTCCATGTGCATTAATTTAAATCCCAAGAAAACAACCGGCCTCTTCCTCCTGGACTACCATGCAACAGCCTTCACAGTTTGGGGCCTGGCACCGACGCACCGTGTGGATCTGCTAGCTGCAAAATGAATAGGCTCCTGTCGAGCGAAAGCGTCAGAAACCGAAGCATTTGCCGTGGACTGATTCAACATTGATTGGCGCTAAAGGCAGATCATCGACGTGACGTACGGGGGGGCGCAGGGTCATGGCTCGTCGATGAGCTCAAGGATTGATCTGATCGCGGGTGGGGAACGAACGAACGAGAACCGAGGAATTTAAGGGTGCGCTTACCTTTTTTATTTTTATTTTGAAAGTTAAATAAAATTAAAATTGAAGTTGATTTTATAAAATAAATTAAAAATATATAATAATTTTAATAATAAAAATTTATATATTTTAATTTATACAGTAATAATAATATTATAAGTTATTTTAGGAACGACAAGAAATTGAAACAAAGCCCAGTACAATTTGCCCGCTATCGCCATACGTAACCGCGACCTCCATTGTCCATTCTTTTCCGGGAAATGGAGGACGACAGATGACAATGGTCTTTCATCGTACTGTAGAGTCTTCAATTACATCCTAGGTTGAGATGGTATAGTTTGACCAATTATATTTAGATTGTACTTTTATATTTTTGGATTGACAAAGTTCATTTTCAACATGTTAGTTATTATGATGTGAAAATAATTTTATAATTTTTTAAAATTTTATATTTATTTTAATATATTATTATTAAATTATATATATTATATATAACTATACATTTTTAACCAACGACGACGACGAGGAGAGGCGACGACTGTGGAAAGAATGCGGGAAGCAATAGTGGTGGGAGGGGACGACAGGTATCAAAATTTGATTTAACATATAATAAGTACAAAGATTTTAAAAAAAATTATCTTCAATATCATATAATATAAACCATCAAATCAAAGAAATTAAGAATGAGATAACAAATATTTAATTTCTTCGTAATAATAAGGAGAGGAGTTTGTATTTCTTAGAAATCTTAAAAAAGAAAAATTTTAAAAATATTATTAAATTTTTAGGTATTTATGTATCTCAGGATGTGAAAAAAGTATAAATTTTTTTATTATTATAAGTATAAATTTTTTCATATTTTTTACTTATTAGATTAAAAAAGTTTTTATAATTGACGAAAATTTTATCAAGACATACTTTTTTAACCTTGTACATATCACATAACCTCAATTCGACTATTGTTAAATTCGTAGCTACACAAAAATGTGAAATTATATTTATAATGTTAAAATATAAAATATTTATAATATTTTAAACTTTCTACGGTGTACATAAATAATTTTAATTTTTTTTCTATTTCTTAAATATTTTTTTTCCTTTTTTTTTCTTAAATTTTTATTTTTTAATTTCTGTAAACAAACATACTTCAAATCGTCAAATCTGATTGGCGAACGCGACACGTCTCGTAAAAAACGAAAAAGGCGTGGAATGGCTATCGCAAATGACGAAGTTGTTTATAAGATAATTATTATATATTTTTATTTTTTATTTTATAATAATATTTATTAAATAATTTTAATATTTTATATAAAAAATACTTATATTATAAACCATATATATTTTAAAACAACTTAAATTTTACCTCACTTACGCTTGAATAAACGCAGCTATTATCCGGAAGTGCAAATCGTGTCCGATCGACGGTTCCGTGCCGTCGGCACGAAAATGGAAAAACTGTTCGGAACGAAAGCGGCAGAGGAACAGAGAGAGAGAGAGAGAGAGAGAGAGAGAGAGAGAGAGAGAGAGAGAGAGAGGAGACACTTTCCGACTTCCGGATACGTCCGAGAGTCCACGTGCTGTACGGACTACGGACGCTCCCGGCTCTGTGGCTCACTCGTCTCGTTCCACCGTGCGTGTCGTGTTGCAGCTCGCCACGTTACAAAAAAAATAAACAAATGTTGTAGCTCACTACCACTAAGAAATCGACAACGCGTACGCTCAACCACCGTGGTTTTGCCATACCACTTTCCTCTCGTCGTCCGGTGACACCATCGCTGCTGCTTCCTCCTCCACTCCTTCAATATATACAAACAAGGAGTCGTCTACCTCGCTCGCTCTTCGCTCTCTCTCTCTCTCCTCCATTTCGTTCCATCTTCGCCTACACAGACGGAGCAGCTAGCAGAAGGCTGTTTGCCTTCACGCCGAGAAACTTCCCAAAGAGGTAACTAATTAGGGGTGAAAGGCTTCGTACAACCACTAGCTCCTTTGTTTACTTGCTTTTAATTTGGTTCTGGCGATGTGTAGCTGGTGAGGAAAATGGGGAGGGGAAGAGTACAGCTGAGGAGGATAGAAAACAAGGTCAGTCGGCAGGTGACGTTTTCGAAGCGCAGAGCCGGGCTGCTGAAGAAGGCGGAGGAGATCTCCGTGCTTTGCGATGTGGACGTCGCTCTCATCATCTTCTCCACCAAAGGGAAGCTCTGCGAGTACGCCACCAACTCCAGGTACGCAGATATATTATATGAACATACTTCTTCCGAAAATATATATCTAGCGAAAAATAATTCGTGTTTATCTCCTCTCTTTTTAAGTGTACGATGTAATGCTTTGCCATTTTGCCCTTTTTCTGTTTTTTTTTTTCGTTTTTTCGTTTTTTTCATTTGATTCGATCGGCTCACAAAATACGGGACCACTTGACATGGCTTGGCTGTCGTCGATGCCCTGCTGTTCACGTTGGCGTCGTGCACCTGTTGATCAAGCTCCAGCTTCTGGAGCTGGATCGATTTGCTCATCTGGCCACCTACGTGATCGATGCGTGCGTCGTACATTCTGGATGATTAATGCTTCGTATTTACTACATTGATGGTGTTGTACAGTTCGATTTCCTCAACCGCCATTCCAATTCTCTCCTTGTCTGCACATCAGGTTACCTTGATTAAAAATGTACCATCTAAATAGATCATCAGTTATTATATTACCTTATTATCGAAAAAATCCCCAGATTTTGATATATACAACACAACAACGCTCAATTGAAATTATCTCACGCATCTAAAATTAATTTATATCTTTGAAGTATTTTCTATGCATATTTTCTACAAATATATATATATATATATATTCCTAGTCCATTAATTATGTCGGTAAAATCTCAGAAAAAAGTACAAAAATAAGAAATGTCCAATACACTGATGATGCTATTAGAAATCATGAAGTGGCTCCTAACCGACGTTAATTCATGGATCAAGTTATTTGCTTTTAATCAAGTCTAAAGATGGAAAAAACCTTCTGCAATCCACGTCCATCACATTGATCTCTAAAAATTAATTAATTGCTATATTTGATTTTTTTTTTTGGGGGGATAACTTAAGGTTTCCCTTGCTGGATGTACGCTCCTTAGTGATTGTTGGACGTTATCTATAATTCTTATACAAATACACGAGGGAAGTGTCAAAAAATAATAATTTTCTTATAATCATATTTGTGGTGTGTACTTTGAGTCATTATGGTCAAATCAAATATTATTACACGTACATTTTCTTTGAATTTACAAGTACAACCTCATTTCCTGGCGTACTTATTACAAGAATTCCTTTTTAAACTCTCATCTTCCAGGACCTGATTTCCTTCAACGTGTTGGCTGATTTGTGGTGACCATGAACTATGAAGTTTCATCCAAACTTTTAGTTTTCAAAATATATAGATCGATGTTAATTTCAAAAGTACTAATATAACAGAAATTCAAAAAAACACATCAAATGATCATAAATTTTTGTAAGAATTTGACCAAGTCTTTCTTGTCATGTTAACGAGTATGAAAAGGATCAAAAGTTTGGGGAAAGAAAAACTTGATGAAAACCTTTGTTACAGTAGCTTAAATGATCATGTATACTGAGAATGATTTCAATTAAACTTAATTCACACGTTTATTTCTCACCCAATCCACGATAAAATATTTTGAAATTTTGTGCACATGTTCACCATATCACATATCATTCATGGAAATCATATAATGATTTTTGAAGCATTGAATCTCATATAAAAGATCATTTAATCAGTAAATAAAATCAAATATCTATAAATTAAACCTATATTTATAATCTATTACATATACTTACCGAGGCCTCAAGAGCTATAAGGTTCCTCCAACTCTTAGGATTCATTTATTCATAAACTTTATTACTCCTTCTAAAGTTGGAGCATTGAACTTAAAATAAGCATATACATAAATAAATTATAACAAATTAAACAATAAGACTAATTATCCTCTTCGTCTTCTTCGTAAGGTTAATCGTGATTCTTCATCTTCCTCTTGTCTTCATCTTGTCCTTTCTTTTTTGTCATTGTCTAATATGGCATTAGAACTAGGTTTATAACATGTGTCTTATAAGTTACTTTGATTTGAGTATTTTATTTAGACAATGTAAGAGGTCATTTTTCGATTTGAAGGCTCATCACAAGTGCAGGGAAGTGTTAGATTAATCTTACATTAAATGTGACATGGTAAACCTTGAGCCTTATATTTTCAAGGACCCTCCTCCTAATAATTTAATAGACTTTTAAAAGTATATTTCAACAAATATTATACATTATATATATATATATATTAAACAATAGGTCTTGGGCCCAACCTCGGCCTAACTCCCCAGTTAAAGTGTGCTACCCTTAGTAGGCTACTAGGTCCAAACCTGGGTGTTCGGGTTGACCCAAATCTCCCTTAAGTCATATTGTGCTGAGCCCTACGGTAGATTGGGCCGTTAAAGCTTGGGCAAGCCAGTCCCAAGTTCCATGTCCAACTTGACTATACGTTGTGATAATTACTGGTATGATTTTTACAAATTAAGAGGTATATATACAAAACGAAATTTTGAAGTATTGATGCTGGCAAACTAGTGCACTATCAAAGAAGAATATTTCATCCCACTCTGCCAATGGATGTAGGCATTATTGTTAAGCCAAATAAACTTCATTGCTCTGTCTTGATGAAGGAAAGGACGGAAATATTTGTTTGAAGGAAATGATGTTTCTGCAAGATAAAAAATATCATTGTGACCTTATGTGCATATATTGCTAACAAGGTTATCTATTAATATTTACTGTGTGCTATTTTTTAATGCTCTAATAATATATAGAATATATTAGGTTTTCTCTTTTTTTGAAAAATATGATAGGATTTTCATTTCGATCTGATTTACTGTTCTCAACAGTATGGAAAGGATTCTTGGACGATATGAGCAGTATCGCTTTGCTGAAAGGGAACTTACAGCCGCAGATCTTGACTCACAGGTAGTGCCAGTGCATCACTGAGATTTAACTGAGGAATTGTGATTAACCACTTTTGACTGTAACTTGTTTTCAAGGATGATTTTATCTTAACTGAAACTGGTGCACCAGCTGAATTTTAGCCGTTAACCAATCATGGCAACCATGCTGTTTGACATTTTCTTTTATAAGGTTGTCATGGATATACTTGTTTGAATTCCCTGTAGGGAAACTGCACCTTGGAGTATATTAAATTGAAGTCAAAGGTTGAATTCCTACTGAAAAGACAAAGGTACTTCAATGACTATGAATCAAGCAAAATTCTAGCTTAAATTACCACAATGATAGCATAGGTTCTTTTGAATTTCTGTCATTCCTTTCAGGCAGCTTAAAGGAGAAGATCTTGAGTCATTGTGTACCAAAGAACTGCAACACCTGGAGCATCAACTTGAAACTGGGCTCAAGCAAATCAGAGCTAGAAAGGTCACTTTCTATGTCTTTTTGTAATCTACCAAGTTTACCAATACCCTTTCTTCAAAGGCCTTAACAAGTAGCTTAGCTTGTATGGTTTTATGCGTATATACGAGGGTTTCTCTATATTTTTTTATCACAAATAGCTTAGGAGGATATTATCTTATGCTATCCAAGTTGTATACAACGTTCCCAAGTAATGTTATGCAATCTTATGTGATATTATCTTACGAGGATATTAATTTTAATTTCGTCACATGTAACCCTTTCATCGATATAAGAAATGTAATATATTTTTCCTCTCTAGCTTATATTAGAAAATAAAACCTACCAGTATCTTGTAGGCTTTCATGCTCATGTGCTAAAATTTATTATTCATGTATGACAACAACTAGTTTATGGTAGTAAATCATTATAGGTACTATTGGAAAAGTTCTTACTTGATTTTTTTTCTTCTTATATTCAGAACCATCTACTCTTTGATTCTCTATCTGAGCTTGAAGGAAAGGTATGGTAGCACCATTTTCAAAACCTAAATTTCTACGAGACAGTTTCATGGATAATATGGTTTTCAGGTTTTCTCAATAAATACGTACACAGGTACTTGCATGCATGTCTGATCATCAGATTACCCCTTATTGAGTTTCCTTGTTTTGGCTTTTGAAGTACAATAACCATATGTCATTTGTTGTTTCATATATTTCTCTGTCATGTTCCATTTGTAGTTTTATCCATGCAAATGGTGAAATTGTAACTGTAACTTTTTTAATGTCAGTAAGAAGGACAACATTTATGACCTATAATAATCAGAAATGGTCGCTTGTTTTAAAACTTACAAAAGTGATCAATATAAATGGTGGCACGCGTGCTCTCTGTTTGATTAATGGATCTTCGTAGGCTATTTAGACATTTTTGATACAGAACATATGCTTTTTATCGTATCAAATTCAAGAGTTTTCAATGGGCGTGTCACGAACAATTTATTTAGAGCATTTTCTGGAAAATGTAGTTTATTCACATGTGAAGTGCAGAAAACTTAGAGAAGCATAAATTAGTAAAAAGGAATGTTAAGAAAATTATTAATAAAATTAAAATTTTAGGCATACAAGGAATTATATGATAGTTTGTACACAAAACTAGGAAAAAAATAGAATACAAAAGTTGGTTAAGACTAGAGAAAGGAAACTTAAAGATTTGAATCAACTAATGTGCTTTAAGGATGAAGATTATAGGTTTTAAAAAAATAAAATGAAACAAAAGTTAGACGATTTAGGTATTTTAGTAAACTTTTTGATGAATTTATCATAGAAAACGTCTACATGCAAAATTTGATTAGCAATATAAAAGATTAAAATTATAATTAATTATTGTAGAAAAAATGGTAGTTTGGATGTAAAAGAAGCTATAAAAAAATAAAATGTGGGAAGTGTATTGGACTAGATGGTATTCCTATTAAAATGTAGAAGTGTATGAGTGAAATGGGAAGTAGCTAAATTAGAGTTATAGATTGAGTATAGGTCAAAAACTGAATATATGGAATATATATAAGTTTATTGAAAACAACAATTATGATGAAGATATACAATTAGATGGTCATGAGACTTATAAAAGTAAAATTTTAAATTATTAGCATTTATGATATGTAGAAATGGAGAAATTATAAAAGAGGTTATTTATAAGATTAAAGTAGGATTATTTGGAAAAATATAGTGTTATGTAATGGAAGCATACCTTAAAATTAAAAGAAAAACCTTGTAAAATTGTTATTTTCCTTGCTATTACTTTACGATTCAAAATATTAGATCATAAATTATGATCATATACAAAAATTTAGTGTTGCTGAAATGTGTATGTTTAAATAGATAAATGGTAACATTATAAAGAATAACTTAGTAAATAATTTTATTAAAAATAGAGGAGTTATACCAATTGAAGATAAGAAAAAATCAACTTAGGTGATTTAGTCATATCCCTAACATATCAATTGTCACACCAGTTAGGAAAGAAAAATTAATTAATGTAAAAAAGTGGAGAGGTCTTAAAATTATCTAGTTAGGAATTGTGAAAAAATATCTAATTTTGTGTAATTTTACCGAAGATTTGATCATAGGAAAAATTATTTTGTGAAAAAGGATACGTGTAACCAACCCTATAGATATATAGTAAAATTATTGTATGAACCACCGGGTAAAGATTAACAAGCTTTAATCCCTTTCTCTAGAATTAATACAACAAGGTTAAACTTGCCTGAGTATATTAACAAACTAAATTGAGTTTCTACCTAGATTTTAGTTTGTTTCAAAGATCAATAGCTTAAGTTTATAGTTTCATATTGATAAATGTAGGAAATAAATTAAACTTAATATATAAATAATTCTTTTACTTATTGTTAATTAATTTTGAGATGAAATCAGAGTTAATTCATACATATCCGCTTGTGGATACTTGCAATTATAAAAAAAATTAAAAACAAGTCATAAGTAATGGAGAGTGTTAAAATAGACTTATGTTGATAAATATAGATAATAAATTAAATTTAATATATAAATAACTCTTCCACTCATTGTTAATTGATTTTGAAATAAAATTTTAACACAACTTTTATAACAAACTCTTGCTAATGTTATCACTTTCTTGTATCCAACAGGAAAAGATGCTTCAGGACGAAAATAATCTGTTGCAGAAGAAGGTAGGCGCACGTATCTCTTCCTTCTGTCATATGTTTCTCACTGTGGTTCAAATTGTTGAGTTCTCTATGACAAACCCAACACCCCCACCCCACCCCCCCACAAATGTATGATTTTGATTTAATTGTAACAGCTGAGAGAGAAGGAAAAGGAGAAAGAAGCTTTGTCTTTACATGCACACTCGGAGTTGCAGGAAAATCCACCAGCCACCCGTTCTGCGTTGCCGCCCGATCTAAACTTTATGGAACCTCTCTCCACAGACATTGGGCAAGTTATCCATATTTCATCTACTTAGAGATTTACGTTCTTGTATCTGTGACTTTTTAACTATCATTTGGTTGGTGTAGATTATGTAAATTTGTGTCTTTCTTTAATTTACATTTTTTATAATAGTGTATACATAAATATTAGCATTACAATTTTTCACTCTTATATTCTCCAAAGAAGTGGTGATACATGATCATCAAAGAATTGCTCTCTACAAGGCTAGTCTCTCGTACAGAAATCAGGTTGCTAGCCGGACGTTAAATTTTATACTAGTGTTCCGCTTTTTACCTGATGCAAACAGAAGAGTAGAAGATAATGATTATTGTAGCTTGAATCCTTTAATTGTGGTTTACATATTTTTCAGGCATGTTGCTGATTGTCCTAAATAGATATGTCTATATATAGGCACACACACACACACTTACTCACTGATCACTTGTAGCCTAAGAAGATTCATTGAATGGCGCATCATTGCATTTCTCTATTGTTATTAATTGATTTTGTGCCTGGTGTATGTATGTGTCAAGCGAGATCTCTCCATAACGTCATGGTTTGGTCGTAGGATCCACCAAGGGAGAGGAATGGCGAAACAGAGACAGATCGTGTGGCAGAATCACACTGGCAACAGCGAACTGCCGGCATGGATGCTTCGGCTTGCCAATGGGTAGACCCGCGGGTAACGTTTGATGTATGGATCAGCCTTTCCTTTCTCGATCGAGCACGTAAAGCTAAAAGAATAAGGTCCGCATCTACCACTGCGTGTTTCATCCTGCCGAAACGTGGAAGCACATGTGTTTTGTATATATATACATCTATATATGTTGGATATGCATACTTAACCAGTAAATGTTAAAACTCCAACTTAATGAGGTACGATCGTGCCAAGCCTAAGCACCATCAGGCTGTTAATCAGGCCGAGATTCGTTGAGAGATGATCGTGTCAGGACAGCTTTTGCTGTGGGTACATATAAAAATGTTTTAAATGATTATCTTAACAGTTAATGACAAAGTCGTTGTAGTATAGTGGTGAGTATTCCCGCCTGTCACGCGGGTGACCCGGGTTCGATCCCCGGCAACGGCGATTTTTAAATTTTGCGCCGTCGATCATTCCCTTTCTTCAATCCATCTTCCATTCAATCTGGTTAATAATTTTAACTTTACACGTGTCAACATCCATTTATCCATTATCGATGCATATATGAATACGTACGAAAAGGGAAAAAAGAAGAAGAAATGCTAGCTGTTTCTTCATTTCCATCATTTGTCAGTCATCACTAAACTGTGGGAGACAAGACACGTAACATGAGGATGTAGCAGAAAGCACCCACAGCAACGTACCGCCGCCTGCAAAAACGTAAAGGAAAAAAGCTCGGCCACCATAGCTGGTTCGTAACCCCACTGCCAGCCTCATCGGCTGCGTACCCGCCGTAATGCAAGCATTATATATTAAGAGAGTCGGGGACGGGGGACCATTCATCCCACCGTCAGCTGCCGCTGGATGTGAGCTTAACTTGGACGGATTGCATCGAGAGGGTCGACGAATCGACGGATCACATGGCCCGCTTGCATCTTCGTCCAAATCGGTGGTTCCGGCCATTTGAAACGCCAGAGGACCGACCGACCGATCGACGATCAAGTTGCGTTTATTTGTAATTTTAGTTTTAACTTTTATACTATAAAGTTAGTCGAAATTTTTAGTTAGAATTAAACTTGTATTTGTTTGTTAGTCATATATTGTAACATTATTTACCAATATTATTCCTTACCTTCAATAATTTACGATAACTAAAATTAAAATTTAATAAACAAACAAAACCTTCGTCCTCACCTTACGATTGGTGGGCATCGCGTCGTTTCACTGCAGCCATGCACGTGGAAATGATTGAGCGGCAACGCTCTGCGGCCGGCCTTCAGAACCCGATGGATCTGATCTGCATTGTTTTTCCTTAAATCCGTGAATTAGGAACAGTCACCGACCCTTTTGTCTCTTCCATCATCCACGTTGGCAACACTGTCGTTTTGCCCGCAGTGGCAAATGTCCGCTTGAAAATGTCGGTTTCATTTCAGGTTAGTGTTTTTTAAGAAATTTTTTTAAAAAAAATCTAAAAATAAAAAATTTTATAAGATCATTTATACATCTTATAAAAATATACGAAAATTTATATTTAATTTTAAAAAAAATTAAAAATATTCTAAACTTTTAATATTTCAATAATAAAAAATTTCTAAATTTACTTTTTCACTTTTTCCCCGAGAAACACAAACTTCTTTTAAAATAAGATTTACGATGATCTTTATTATACAAAGTACATATTATAATAAATAATAAATATTTTTATTGTAATCATTAAGAGATGTAAAAATAGATTTTATTGATTCGAAAATCTTATCGAAAGAACGTAAATTTTAAATTTAACTAATCTACGGTGGTTGTCAAACAAAACCATCGAATCTATGTTTTTTCGAACCACGTTAATTAATGTGACACGTGGAGGAAAATAATAATTCGTCCCGACTGTTTGCTCCCGCGAAGATACAAATCGGCGGTGCAGACCACGTGGGTAGGCCACCCTTCGATTGATGCTGCATGCATCATCATCATGAGGCGAGTGCGAACGGCCGGATCGTTGGAGCCTGGACATTCTCGTTCTCCCCTCGTGTGCGTGTGCACGTGCACGTGCGTGTATGTCATCTCCCTCTCCGGTTTTTTTCCGGTCTACCTCTTCGTAGAAAAAATCGACCGAACGACCGAAGCAGTTCGACGAAACCGTAAACAACAACGACCGTAGCAGTTCTAAAAAAAGAATTTATTTATTTTTTCGTTATTACATCTTTGTATTTATTAGAACTTAAAATCTTGCTAGTAAAAATAAGAATTATTATTTCACTTAACTTAACTTAAATTATTAAAAAATTATTTATTCGAGTTTTATTGTAGATTTTCGGAGACGGCAGTCCGTGCAACTGTGCAGGGCCCTCTCACGTGCACCTACCGTCCGTACCTTCGCATGCGATTTCGTGAGCGATGAATCGGAAGGTCCAATTAACCGTATCTGCCCTCCCGATACGCTGCCGATATGGTCGGGAGGATGGTCGTCGTCCTGCGTGATGTTCGGATCGCTTTTTTAATGTGTATTTGTTTATAAAGTAAAATTAAATAAATTAGATTTTTTTATAAAACAATTATATAATTTATGATATAAATATTTTAATATAATTTTTAATATAAAATATTAAAATTATTTAATAAATATTACTATAAAATATTACAGTGTGTAATGAAAAAAATATATATATAGTGAAAAATATAAAAACAAACTGAACCTCAAGTAGTGGATGGTATGATATAATCAGTAATCAATCTTATTGCAGATGATAACATTTGGTTCCTTCAATTTTAACATATAAATTTTGACCATTTATAGTTTCAATTTCGTTTTTAAAAAATAACTTCAACTTTAATTCTTTTTAACTTTTAAAATTAATTAGAATTCGAAACCTTTGTGACATGTTACATTGTATATAACGATGAAAAAAATCAACATTATAGGTTAAAAAATTGTTATTGTATTTTGTTCATCACAGTAGATGATGTCATTATAGAATAATAATATAGTAAAATTAAGATCTTTATATCACTACTTGTAAGTTATTTCTTACTAATTAATTGATATTAGTATGTTAAAATTTACATATATCAAAGTTAATTTATGTATGTTACACGTAAAATGTTACGTAGAATATTTTAATAAGCAACTTACAAGTACAATGACATATTGGAAAAAATAGTTTCATATTAAAATGACGAGTAAAATTAATTCTCTTGTATTATTTGTAAATTTTTTCTTATTAGTTAATTAATTTTAATACGATAAAATCTACGTTATATATATATTATATTACGACGAATTTATGAATTTATCAATATATGATATTTACGATGATGATAGACAATATTAAAACAGAGTGACCAAAAAAAAACCTCCACATCCTCTTCTTCTTTTACTTGAAAATAAATCACCGCCATGTGAGCGGTTGAGCGTGGAAGGAAGGACCATTCGAACGTGTGCACGTAGTCTTCTTGTGAACAGCTCCTCCAACTTCACTGTTTGCAGAAGAATATGCAACACATGGTGGTCGTCCTATTATTTAATAGGAATTTGCTGTAGTGGGCCATCCGTCAAGTTTGTCCAGGCCCAAAGCCTTAATGATTGCAGTACTTAATTCTACGTTTCCAAGAAAAGCTCTTGTAGCATTCAATTATTGCAGCTGTACCCTCTTTTCAAGCTGTAGGTAGTAAGGTTTTTCGTATATATATATATATATATAAGTTTAATGGTTCTATAGGTATCTATATAAAATTAAGTTCTGTAGATACTTGTTGAATGAAAAATTAACAGTTATTTGATGAAGAGAGAGTGTGTTCGTAAAAAAAATCGAAAAAAAATCCTTCTACCGAAGACACCCGCATGTAATTAATGAAAAATTAATTATACGTATATTAACGAATTTTTTTAGTTAAAGGAAAGAGTATTTTTAAATTTCACTTACTGCATGAAAGAGAGTGTTTTGGAATTTCATCTCCTGATGAGAGAGAGTATTTTTAAATTTCACCTGCGAGAAAAAGTATTTTTAAATTTTACATACATGAGAAAGTGTATTTTTAAGTTTTTTAATTTCAACCGTCAATCTCACGATTAATAGACATCTACAGAAGTAACTTTTACCTACAAACTCGTACCCCTCTCTCTCTCTCTCTCTCTATATATATATATATATATATATATATTTGTCTTATTTTACCTCAAGGGCCACTGAAATCAGAGGCAAAAGGCGTAGACCGAGTTCACCGAATTCCAAGAGAACACAGAAAAGCATCTTCCAGACGAGGAAACCAATGAGCGGAGAAACAAATAGGTGATTATACAAGTGGTTTTATTTTTAACTGTAGGTAAAGATATCTTTTTCTTTTTGAACATGCAAGTGACTGTCTGGTTGACTGAGGTGTGAATGACTGGTTTTGTCTACGTGACGCACTCCGTAAGAATTTTAAAGTAATATTTGTAAATTTCTTATAAAATTATCTTACTCTAATATTACGACGAGATTTATTTTATTAAAATTATTTAA
>JAMKPZ010015926.1:0-16255 GCA_024699675.1 Amphibolis antarctica | reverse complement strand
TGCAGGAGGTTGACAATAGGGAGGAAGAGGTGGAGGAGCTACCACTTAGGACAATTGGAAAGGACCGACCTAGAAGAGATGTCCGTCCTCCCATTAGGTATGGCTATAGTAATTTGATTGCTTTTGCTCTACAGGTAGCTGTTGAGGTGGAGGATTCTATAGAACCCTCCACATATGAAGCTGCTGTGAAGGATCCAGAAGCTGGCCTGTGGATGACAGCCATGGAAGAGGAGCTTCAGTCCCTCCATAAGAACCAAACTTGGACTTTAGTGAAGCGTCCTTATGGTAGAAATGTTGTAGGTTGCAAATGGGTCTTTAAGAAGAAAGTCAGGACACAAGGCAACCAGGGAGTTCAATTTAAAGCAAGACTTGTCACCAAAGGCTACTCCTAGAAAGAAGGCATTGATTTTCATGGCGTTTTTGCTCCTGTGGTACGTCATACATCCATCAGAGTTCTTTTGATTATTGTTACAGCTTGTGATTTAGAACTTGAACAAATGGATATCAAGATAGCTTTCTTACATGGAAATTTGGAAGAAGACATTTGGATGGAACAACCACCTGAGTTTGCTTTGAAGAATAGGTCAGATATGGTTTGCAAATTTGATAAGTCCCTGTATAGACTTAAGCAGTCTCCACGGCAGTGGTATAAAAGATTTGATTCTTTTATTACTTCAGTTGGTTTCCATCGCAGTAATTTTGATTCATGTGTTTATGTGAAGCCCTTGTTTGATAACACATATGTCTATTTGTTGCTATATGTTGATGACATATTAATTGCTGCAAAGAATATTGAATTGATACAGGAGTTGAAGGACACATTGAAATCTGAGTTTGAGATGACAGATCTACGTCATGCTGGGAAGATACTTGGTATGGAGATTCAGTGTGATAGAACTTCAAGGAAGTTATTTCTGAATCAATCCAAGTATATTGAAAAGATCTTGTGTAGATTTGGAATGGCTTCATGTAAAGCCATATCTACTCCTTATGATAGGAATCTCAAACTATCGTCAGCCATGTGTCCACAATCAGATACAGAGAAGCTTGATATGCAAAGAGTCCCCTATGCACAAGCTGTTGGAAGCCTGATGTATGCTATGGTATGTACTAGACCTGACTTGGCTTATCCTTTATCTGTTGTCAGTAGGCTCATGTCCAATCTGGGCAGGGAACATTGGAAGGCTATTAAAAGGATATTCAGGTATCTAAAGGGAGCTTAGGAGATTGGGTTGATGTACGGCGCTGATCAAGCTTGTAACATGGTTGGATACACTGATTCAGATTTTGCAGGTGATATTGATAAAAGGAGATCACTGTCTGGATATGTCTTCACTTTTGCAGGGTCAGTTGTGAGTTGGAAATCAACTCTACAGCCTATAGTTTCACTGTCTACGACAGAGGCTGAGTATGTTGCAATGACCGAGGCTGCAAAAGAGGGAATTTGGCTTAAAGGCTTACTTGGCGATTTGGGTTGGGAAATTGACAAGGAAGATATATATTGTGATAGTCTCAGTGCCATTTGTCTTGCCAAAGATAATGTCTTCCATGATAGAACTAAACATATTGATGTTAAGTTTTATTTCCTCAGAAATGAAGACAGGATCAAGATTCTGAAGGTTTGCACTAAAGATAATCCAGCTGATATGCTCACCAAGGGCGTTGTGGAGAGTAAGTTCAAACATTTCTTGGACTTACTAAATGTCTACTATTGCAGCTAAAGGGTGGTTGGTATCTCTCCTTCTGTCTTTGGGGTATAAGTGGAGGTCGATTCAAGACAAGGTGGAGATTTGTTGAATATGTCTTGAATCTTATTATGTTTGTAAGGGCACTTTTGTCATGGATGATTAGCCACTATATAAGGCCATCCAAATGCCCAAAAGGGAATATGGGTTTTTGTGAGAGATCATTTTGTAACAAGAGAAGCTTTGTGTGAGGAGGCCGTGCCAACCCTTGGTGCGTCGGCCATCCCACTCTTCCCCTTTCCCTTTCTCTTGTAATCCACATTTGAAGATAGTGAAGAACCCAAAGAGAGACACTCGTAGACGTACCCAAGTTGGGGAACCACGTAAATCTCGTTTGCAATTGTGATTTGGGCGTTTGGGCGCGCCTGGAACCCTAGCCGCCCGTCCAAGCCGCCGCTAGCTGTGATTTCGACTTTCCTTCGTGTTTTCTCCTTCCTATACATGCTAATCTCATTTGAATCCGCTGTGCTTGGATACCTCTGGAAGTAACAGTTAAAAACTTGAGCATCCAAGTTTTTAACTTCGATAGCGTCAAGACGAAGCAAAGCAAGTAATCCAGGTTTGTCCTTATCTCCATAGTTCGTGCTGATTCCGAGTGGTTACAAAATACCGATGGGAGATCACTTCTCCTCCTGAATGAGTATCCAACTTCCCTCTTTTACCTAGCCCGAGTGCCACCCGACAATGAGGGAGATCACAAACTTTGGCTCCCTCTAGGTAAGGTATTCACCTTGGACCCAGCCACGATACCGTCGGGTTATTTTGCTTGCCAACAGCACATGGGGAGGGCTAATAGCATTCTCAATTTAGTTTTATTTCCATCTTCTATTTTGTAAAAGAAATAGCAAAAAGGAAGAAAATGAAAAAAAAAGAAATAGAGAAAAATGAAGAAGAAGAAAAGTCAATGACTAGAGTCCTTCTTCAATGAAAAAAAAAAAAAAAAAAGTTACTTGTTGCTAAGTCTTGAAAGCATACAAACTCCTATGTAGGGGAAGGGTAGGTTTTAGGATTTCGTCAGCTATTGGCAGTCCTATACCCAGCTTGTTGTGATTGACCAAGTATCCCCTCTCTTTAGGGCTTGGCAACCCATTGAAGTCCACCAATACAACTAGGTGTCAAGGCCCATTTGCCGACACCCACTCCACCTTTTTTCTTTAGTCTTAGGGCTTGACATCCCGACTAAGTTGTCAAGACAGGGCTTAGCATCCCTTACAGAAGACCCACTGGCAGCTGCGTCCTCAACAGCATTGGGCTTGGCATCCCGCTGAAAGTCGCTTCCACCCCCAGGTTTTGATGCCCACGTTTCCGGAACTCGCACTATTCTATCCATTATCTCTGCAACCCCCAAGTGAATTGGTGAGGAAGAATCAGCATAACTATGGGCAGAAGGATAGCTTTCGAATCACTCCTCTAAACCTATCTTTGTTGCCTTGGGGTCACTTTTGCTGGATGAAGGAACCACGTTTTCCAAGTCCACCTACTTGAATGTCCAGTGGTTCCTTTTGGTTATGAGGTGAGCCACCTTTCATTCCCCTATAGGTTCAGATAGCACCATTGGGCTAGAACAGCCACCTTGCGCGGACTCTATCATGGGTAGCCATTTAAAAATCCCCTCACCTCCTACATGCCACTATTTCAGTCCATACAACTTTGGTGAATAGACTTGGCATCCACTGCCTTTATAGTACCAACGAGGCAAAATACAGGAGGATGGGCCATGATACAATGTCTCGACACCTTCACACACATTATCACTTGTGCTCATAGATAAGGGGAGGAAACAACACTTCCTTCCCACCGAGGGGGACTAATGTGCGAATAAGTGTGCAGGTAAATAAGCAAGCTGGGTCAATCAGCCGGCTGCCGCTTATGAGGCACAGCTACCCATGGAGTGTTGGCACCTCGGTTGTGTCCAACATCAGGATGCTAACTGTTCCTTGTGGGAAGAAAGGAAGTCCGCCCCTGCACATCACCCAGCTCAGACAGCTGCACGCCACTACGAGGGCATGCGCCCAACGAGACATCACATAGAGAGACAACTAGCTGCCAGGTAAATCAGTCGGTAGCTACTCATGAGACACGACTGCCTAGAGGGAGCCAACATCCCAACGGTGCCCGAAGTGAGGATGCTAACTGCATTCCGTGGAACGAAGTAGGTTCGGCCACGCAGTACCCAACTTAGAGAGCTGGACGCTGCTACACGCAATCCAGTTGAAATGCCGCATTGCACGGAGGTAAGATTGACTGATGGAAGGGAACAGTGGGCTATCTGGTATCAATAGCCGGCGGCCGCTATAGTGACCCGGCTTATGCCGGTATCAGGCATTTCTGTCGTGACGCAAGTACCCTCTCCATATCACTCCCTTGCACTTTACCATAGGATATACTTGTATACACACAAACATTCTTATGTGCAGAATCCACAGGAGACATTTCTTGGAAAAGGATAATTGGCACTATAAATAACTCTCTTGGATTACAGATAAGAAAAGAAAATTGCAGGGTACAAGAGGTCAGTCGACGTCACTACACCTCCGACGCCTGACCTTCCAACGCTTGGCCCTCTGGCACTCCCGTTAAACCTCCTGAGCCTCCATCTGCTCTAGCAGCCCGACCAGCCGGTCCTCGCGGTTCATCACCCATAGAAGAACATCGTCCTGAGTGCTTAGTTGATCTATTGCCGTGCGTAGGCATTCACCCATGGAGCTCAGTAGGGTCTCCATGGACGATGCATCGGCAGCTGCGCTCCAGCCTGGGAAAGGTGAGGAGATGGGAGAGGCAGTCGGCTAACGTCTGGTCGAAGGTCCGGCGGATGGCCTAGTAGAAGTCTCAGCAGACAAGCTAGCTCGTTTAGAAGTAAGCCTCTCGTAGTGACCGATATCGGTCACCGTGATGGGCCAGGTCAAGAGCGTCGCCTTCTATCGGCCACCGGTCGAAACGCATAGGAAGCCTACCAACTTGACCGTGGCCTCGCCAAATAGCAGTTGGCTAGGAGGCCTCCGCCCCAAGTAGATCATGCTCCACATCTGTCGCTGGACCACCGCCGCCCAATTCACCTGGCAACCGGTTACCACCGTGAAAGTCGTAAGGTAAGTCACCACACTCACCTCATCCCAATGTCCTCCTTTCCTTAGGATGGTATTATTCAGAATAAACGAGACGAGGTGGGTAGGGTCTCGAGCCACTACCGCATTGGGTCTAGAGAGGCGGTAGCCGTCTGCTAGACATGTCCCGTAACGTGTTTTGTCCTAGGCATCAGAAGAGGAAGATGGGACAAGAAGAACGTGAAATGGAGAGGAAGGCAGAAAAGTGGACGAGATCAGGGGAAATGGGGAAGAAGATGAACAGACAAATAGCAAAATTTGGAAGAAAGAAGCAAATATATCGTGCCACTGGAAGAAAAAAACCGAAACAAGGACCCAAAAAGCTCTAGCTGGAGTTCGAAGTCGTGCAAAGAGATGGAAAATGCAGGTGCCCTTGCGTCCCTTTTATAGGCAAAAATTGATGAGACGTGACATGAAAAGTGCTTGCACATGCCTACCTGGCATGCTGGCACCAACAAGGTGGCTACCGTTTGAGCAACCATCTGAACCAAAAATCGAGGGGAGGTGACGTGATGACTGCCTACGCTTACAATTGCACAGATTTCAAACTGCAGATGTGACATGTGCCTTTTAAGGCGTCTCCCGATTAGAGAACTGGAAGTGTAAGTCCATCCCCTTTTAAGGCATCTTTCAGTTAGAGAACCGAAAGTGTAAGTCCATCCCCTTTATGGCATCTCCCAGTTAAGTAACCGGGAGTGTAAGCCCAACTCCCTGTAAGGCATATTCTGGTTAGGCAACCAAAAGTGTAAGTCCACACCACTATGGCAGCTCTCAGTTAAGATATCGAGAGTATAAGTCCAAACATCACAGTTCAGAGTGCACCCTCTTTGAACTTCTCAAGACTTCTCTTGACGCACCTTCCAAGGAAGTCTGTCTCACTCGTAATGAACGATGGATGTTCGCAAAGTGTGAAGGCTCGTGTTATCTATCACTTACGCATGGAGGGTTATTCAACCCTAGGACATCGGTTTCCTTCCACCAAGGTCATACGACCTCGCCTAGGGAGGGGCATTCTGTTGACCTCCATGCTTAATATCTATCGGCCGGCTGGGAAAATCAATCGACCACCCACCGGCACGCAAGTATATCACCCGACAGTTGGTTCACCAAACTCCTCCCTAGCAAAGTTCCACTTCGCTGGTGTTGAAGGCCGTGTTCAGCACCTATCGGGCGGCTGGGTAAATCATCCAGCCACCCACTGGCACGCTAGTAAAATACCTCAGTGGCCAATTCCGAACTCTTCCACCAACATGTAGGTACACCCGTTAACATGCTCGCAGACATCAAATGAGAGAAAATGGCCAACCATGCGGAACTTCGGCAAATACATGGCATCCAAAGGCAGAAGTACCATTGTCCAGATGAGGGAAGCAAGGTAAGTGTCGTGAGGTTATGATGGTCATAGGCAAAGCTCAGTTCGACTTCTGCGGCAAAGTACATAGCCTCTAGATCAATAACCAGTGCACAACCCCAGCTCTCCGGCATGGCCTAATTCCCCCAGACACTTGGCTACATTCCTAACGCACGTCAATCTCCCTTACCCGGCCACCGACCAACTTGTCACGACTGCTGGGTAGATGCCTGGGTAATAATTCAAATTAATTACATAAATCCCACAATCAATCAATCATGCGGATCATGGGATTAAACCGAAACGTATGTGGAGTTTCCATCCTGGGATCACCCAAAATGGAAGGTAATTCCCTATATAAAGAGCCTTCTATTCCATGCAAAAGGACATTTTTCTGACGTTCTGAAGGAGAAGATTTTCCAATGGTCTTAGAAGCTTTTCCCGATGTTCTGAAGCATGATTTCGGAGGAGAGCTGCTTGGAGCACCGATGTCGTCTTGCCGCACCGGAGCAAGGACTTCTGACCATCACCGATGACTCCTTGCAGGTAAGCTCCCTCTCTCCCTTCATGCTTCGAATTGAGCTTCCTTTCTTTAGACCCTAACCATACTGGACCTTCCCCACGCAAAGGGAAAGGTTGGAGGACATGTTTGGGTATCATTCCTTCAGAAACGCTTCCGAAGGTATAGGCAGCCTCCCTCCCTATCGGGTAAACCTACCTAGTACGGTCGAGGTCAGTTCGATCACGATTCCTTCGTTGGATCTTTTTATATAGGAACCTACGTTTACTTACATGTTTTACCAATGCAACGTCGGGTTTTCTCTATCCTTTTCTTTGAAGTGCCTGGCCACCGTCAGGCGTGTTGTCTCTGCCTACAGACGACCATGTCCCCGACGGTGTCCACCTTCCCCATCTTTCAGGACTGGGTGTGGAAATCTCTACACCCGGAAGTGGAGGCGGCATACTAGGTGAACATCTGGTATCAGACCTAGATGTCCGATAGGTAGATAGGTAGACCCACCAGACCTATGGCTTTTCAGCCAGAGGACTGTAGTGGTGGTCACCACATCTATAGTCACGTTTTACCTATTTCCCACTTATCTTGTTGGGAGAGGCAAAGCTACCCTCCCGATGCCCTGGAAGGGATTCCAGGATGAGGCTATCGGCATCCATCCTAGCCGACGCTGGATGTCTGGGTGTATGAGTATGTACACCCTGATGGTTCCCATTTATTGGGAGAAGTAAAGCTGCTCTCTCGATGCCCCGGAAAGGCTTTCAGGATGAGGCATCGACATGCATCCTTTCCGATGTCGGCTGTCCGGGTGTATGAGTATGTACACCCCGACGGTTCCCCTTTACTGGGAGAAGCAAAGCTGCTCTCTCGATGCCCTGGAAAGGCTTCTGGGATGAGGCTGTCGGCATGAGTCCTTGCCGACCCTGGCCAAACTGGGTACATGAACTCTTGTCCCCAATAGGAGAGGCATAATGTTATGTGGCAACCGATACCCTTACCCAGCAGTCCAGCATTCCAATCGACTATCTCACCAGACCTTTGATTCTTCAGTCGAACGGTTCGTAATGGTGACTGCCATGCCTTTCTCTCTCCCCTTTATCGCCAGATCCCATGTGAATCCTCGCATTGGTTGATCTTCACTTTCTTTTACCAGAAGGAATAAGACTATTCCTCTCGATGCTCTCGAAAGTCTTCTAGGATGAGGCCATGTTTGGCTGGGCTGACTGTCGTCGTTCTCCATTTTTAGAGCCGGAGAGAGGCCGGGATTACCTGGGTTGCCTGTGGGTGCCTAACACCTTCCGCAATAGTACCTTGAGTCTAGTATCTAGTTCTCTCATTTTTTGCATGGTTTTACATGGTTTTATACCATTTCCGTGATTTTTTCCATTTTGATGGCGAAAGGACACTTCCCCATCCGGTTTTCCTTATTTTCTACCCAAAAATAAGGTGGCGACTCCATTTAACGAGTCATCCACCCCACGATAGCTGCGTCCACAGCAGCCACTGACTTAGCAATCACACCAAGTCTTTCACCCAGCACAAGCCAGAGCTACAACCATCTGGTCCCCATTCCCATCATCTAGTAGCTGGAAATGTTCAGCATGGGTGTCGCACGATGGAGCCAGGACAGCTGGCCTGCTCAGTCTTAGTAGCATCGTCTACAAGCAGAGCATTGGCCAACATCGCAGGGCAAAACTAGGGGCATTCTGCCTATCCCCCGCCACACTCACCTGGACAAGCAAACATGACCAACTACTCGATTCCTCATCTCGGAGTCTATCTAGTTTCTGCCTCTTGTCAAGCCGGCTACTGGCCCATCCACGTGGTGCCCCACCCGAACCACTAGAAGACCAGCACCTCGGGGCAGAATTAGGGTCATTCTGCCCCTCCCCCCACTTCATGTGCTCGGCAACCAAAGTAGCTGGTGAAGCTCAGGGGGCCTCGTGCCTTAAATAGGCGTACATGACAAGCACGTCGGATACTCAACTAGAACACCCTTTGGCGTCGCCCCTCTTGACAGGTCGATCGCCGACATCTCCTATTAGCCCTCCACCAGCTGACCGAGAGCCCAGCACCCTAACAGGTACACTTCCCTTGCCCTAACAATTCCCTTCCTAAGACTCACACGTCGCACCTCGCACGCACGATAGGCAGGTCCATCCTTCCGGCCATCCTGCCATGTCGGTGCTGAAAAGGAAGATGGTTGACAAGGCTAGCAAAATTGTCACCCCCGAGAATTGGCATGGGTTCCGGGTCTCAATCTGCCAAAAAGTACTCGTGCCCCCCTCAATCTCACCACCACAAATGTCTAGGTCACCAGCCACTGGAAGCAACGGCAGGATGCCGGGAAATGACCTGGCCCTCGTTCATAGCCTATTGCCTCAATGCCTTACAGATTCCACCACCTAACTAGCCTTCCACCACCCGCTGTGTCGGCCTTACTGGTAGCTGCGTCCATAATCGGCGGTGAGAATAGTTTGCTATCTAGACCTTTGGGATGAACTACCGACCCTAGGAGTGTTACCAAATACAACCTAGGTACTACACTAAAAACACGAGCATCCAAACTTTTTTTAACTCCAACGATGTCAAGGTGAAACAGAGTGAGTAATCCAGGTTTGTCCTTATCTCCATGGTTCTTACTGATTCTGAGTGGTTACAAAATACTGGTGAGAGATCACTTCTCCTCCCGAATAAGTATCCAACTTCCCTCTTTTACCTAGCCCGAGTGCCACCCAACAATGAGGGAGATCACAAACTTTGGCTCCCTCTAGGTAAGATATTCCCCTTGGACCCAGCCGTGACACCGTCGGGTTATTCTGCTTGCCAACAGCACGTGGGGAGGGCTAATAGCATTCTCAATTCAGTTTTATTTCCACCTTCTATTTTATAAAGAAAAGAAATAGCAAAAAGGAAGAAAACGAAAAAAAAAAAAAAAAGGGAAAAATGAAGAAGAAGAAAAGTCAGTGACTAGAGTCCTTCTTCAACAAAGAAAAATGAGAAAAAAAAAGGAAAAGAAAAAGAAAAAAAGTTACTTGTTGTTGAGTCTTGAAAGCATACCAACTCTTGTGTAGGGGAAGGGTAGATTTTAGGATTCCACCATGTTGCGATTGACCAAGTATCCCTTCTCTTCAGGGCTTGGCAACCCATCGAAGTTTGCCAATACAAGCGGGTGTCAAGACCCATTTTCCGACACCCACTCCTCTCTTTCTCTTTAGTCCTAGGGCTTGACATCCCAACTAAGTCATCAAGACAGGGCTTGGCATCCCTCAGAAAAGACCCGCTAGTAGCTGCGTCCTCAGCAGCATTGGGATTGGCATCCCGCTAAAAGTCGCTTCTAACCCCGGGTTCCAATGCACACGTTTCCGAAACTTGCACTATTCTATCTGTTATCTCCGCACCCCCTGAGAAAACTTGTGAGGAAGAATCAGCATAACTATAGGTAGAAGGACAGCTTTCGGATCTCTCCTCTAGACCTGTCTTTGTCGCCTTAGGGTCACTTCTGTTGGACAAGGGTACCACGTTTACCAAATCCACCTGCATGAATGTCCAGTAGTTCCTTTTGATTGTGAGGTAAGCCACCTTTCATTCCCCTACAGGTTCGGATAGCACCATTGGGTTGGAACAGCCACCTTGCACGGACTCTATCAAAGGTATCCATTTGAAAATCCCCTTACCTCCTACATGCCACCTTCCAGCCAAGGACGAGGTGGTCTTGATGCTATTGAAGTATTCTTGCTACCACCAACCGAAGGTTTTGGAGTGAAGGTTCTAACCCTTGGCTATCCCTAGTTACTTATCTTGTTTTGTATCAATCTTATGAGGTTGGATCTGTGATTTCAAAATTTTACATTTGTATTAGGTTAGTGTAGTTGTTGTTTCATTGTAGAATTCAGATGGTATTTGATGTCATAAAAAACCAAAATTTTATGCCCCTGATGTTAGAATTATTCTATGTGTGAATGAATGGATGAATGCTTGAATGGTTTATCATGTGAACTGTTTTGAATCCAAGTTTTTATCGAGCTTTTCCAACCCATTTAAAGGCACTTCCTAGGTGTTTTGAGAATTGATTTCTACTAGAAGGGAGGTGCTTTCACGTGTGTTTGTTGCCTGGAAAGTATTTCTTAGATTTGTGAAAGTTATAGGGAAGAAAAGGGGTTGTAGTGATTGAAAAACTGCACTTCGGAGTTCTATTTTGTACTCTGTTTTCCCCTATTTTTGGTGAAATTCTTGGACTGGAATTTTCGTATTTTAATATCTTGTTGAGCGCTTGAAAAGCTCCATTTTATTTCACATCAATTGGATGCATATGGAGTGAGTTATAAGCATTTCAAGTGGATTGCGCTTGCAACAAGCTATTGTAGTTTTGAGCTTTTGACTCCCAATTGTTGTGGGAGATATAGTTATTGCTTGCATGAGATTTAGTGTCTCTTTCACTTGTTAACTTCAGATTTCCGACATTTCATATCTTAGCGCTTTCATTAATCTTCATAACCCGAATCTCTGTGGGATCGATCTGTACTCACCGTGTTACTTCAATAGCACTGTGCGCTTGCGGTTTAATTTAGCGGTATTAAAAACACCATACAAGTTAATGGCACCATTGCTGGGGATTCGGTGCTATTTAGTTATTTGAAGTGTTTTGAAAACTCTGAGTTTGTTGGATATCTTAGAATTGTATTGAACATTTCATTTGAAAGTTATTTCTATTGTGCTTGATTGATAAGAACTTCATTAAAATATTTTCTGCTACCTTGTCACTTATTGTTATTGGAATTTTTTATATTGTGATTCGGTAGGCTTGAGCATATTGTAGAAGTTCCTTTTATTAGTTACATCTTGCTGTTTAGTAGTGTGCATTCATTATTAATTGAAATCATTGTGGTTTTTGAGTTACATTGCCTTTATTTGTTAAAAATGGATCCCAATGATTTTTATTCTTATTATCAGCATGTGAATGAAACTCCTAGGTGTAATGGGTGTAATTTAGTGGGTCATATAGAATAGGACTGCCCTTTTGCTTAGTTCCAAAGCAATAGGAATCAATCAAACCTTAATCAACATAGAGAACTTAGGCCTTCTTGGGAGCATATTCCACCTAGTGAGGATAGTTCCATATCTATGATAAGGAGTGTGGCTCAGCTACAAGAGACTATGGCTAAAGTTGAACAATAAATTGCTTTGATAAGAAGCACTAGCCAAGTTTATAGAGATTGGCCTGTAGTCAATGAAGTAGGAGAGTCTTGCACGATAGGAGTAATAGAAGAAGAAGGTAGTGATCAAGGCATAGATGATAGGTTTGATCCTGTTGACTTTAGGAGTGAAGAGTAGAAGTTAGCCCATTTTCAGGATTATGAGGAGAACTATGAAGAACCCTTATTAGAACCTGAAAGAGTAGAACTAACGCCTCAAATTCAAGAAGATGAATTGGAGGAAGAATGGTTAGAAGAGGTTGAAAAGTTAGAGGAGTTGTGTGCGACTTGGAGTGTTGAGGATGTATTAGAATCTTCCCCACCTAAGGCAGTTTTTATTGAATACGAGAAGGATGAAGAACCAAGGGATGTATGCATATCCCTAAGATCAGGTAGGCAAATAGGAGGCCCTAAGGAGTCGAGCCAGGATAGGGATGTGCAAGATAACCCTTCTCAAGTAGGGCGTAAGGATGTGAGTTTAGAAGATTTGGGGGAAGAAGTAATAGTGAGTAAGGATAGGTGTGATGAAAGGGATCAACACGAGGATGTTGATGATTTGGATGATGACTTAGTAGTGGTGGAAAAGGAGGCCGATGAGGGAAGAACTAGGGAAGCCGTAGTTGGCCCATTCCCACATAGGTTGGTAAATAGAAAAGAGAATACCCACCTGGAGGTTGTTAGGAAAATTTTTGAGAAGGTAGAAATTAACATCCCATTGCTCGAGGCCATAGCTCATATTCCTAGTTATGCCAAGTATCTCAAGGAGCTATGTACCAGAAAGAGGGCTAGATGAGTGGTTAAGAAAGCCTTTCTAGCTGAGACTCCTAGTGCCATCTTTTCTAGCCAACTACCTAAGAGGTATGACAATCCAGGAACTCCTCTCATCTCGTGTGTCATAGGATCAACCAATATAGAAAGAACTTTATTAGACTTAGGGGCTGGAATTAATGTCATGCCCTATTCAACATATGAGCAATTATGTTTAGGAGCCATGCAGGACATGAGAATTCTTATTCAATTGGCTGACAGGTCTATCAAGACTCCATTGGGAAAAGTAGAGGATGTTTTGGTGAAGGTGCAAGAGTTTATCTACCTAGTCGACTTTCTAGTTATAGAGACGCACCCTTCTACCTCAGTTAGAAGTCAAGTCCCATTGATATTAGGAAGGCCATTCCTAGCCACCTCTAATGCTATGATAAATTGTAGGAATGGAGCCATGACCATAACGTATGGTGAGACAACCCTTGCTATGAACATTTTTAAACTAGACAAGGAAGTGAGCAAGGGAGTTCAAGAGAGTTTTAATGTGGATTTTATAGAAGTATTTAGCAATGATGAGTGGGAAGATAGTGAAGATGTGGAGGACGTGCTCTCAGTTGGGAGTGTGCAAGAAGAGAGGACGGAACCTCAGGGACACATAGAAGAGACTTGTGGAGTCACTTCCTTGGAACTGATCATGGTTGTCCCTAGGAAGACGGTGTCGTCTGTTGAGCAACCTCCCATATTAGAGTTAAAGAATCTCCCCTCAGGATTGAAGTATGTCTTTTTAGGTAAGGTTGACACTCTACTAGTGATTCTATCATCTACCCTCTCGCAAGAGCAAGAAGAGAAGGTGGTTGCCACCCTTCAAGAGCATAAACTTGCGATTGGTTGGACAATAGTGGACTTAAAGGGAATTAGTCCGGTAGTGTGTCAACATAGAATATTTTTAGAGGGTGAAGCCCAGCAGAGAAGGGACGCATAGCAGAGATTAAACCCAATTATGAAAGAAGCGGTTAAGAAATAGATTTTGAAATGGTTGGACAACGGTATTATTTACCCAATCTCTGATATTCTTAGGTTAGTCCTGTGCAAGTGGTCCCAAAGAAATCGGGGGTCACAGTTGTTGAAAATGAAGATAATGAGTTAATCCCCACACGAGTGCAGACTAGATGGCGCATGTGCATTGATTATGGGAAGTTAAATGTTGCCACCAAGAAGGATCAATTTCCACTGCCATTCATGGATCAAATGTTAGAGAGACTCGCAGGGCAAAAATATTATTGTTTTTTAGATGGATACTCGGGATATAATCAGATTGCAGTAGCACCCGAGGACCAAGATAAGACTACGTTTACGTGTCCATTCGGTACCTTTGCTTATAGGCGCATGCCCTTTGGTTTGTGCAATGCCCCTACAACGTTTTAAAGGTGCATGATAGGAATTTTTTCTGATATGGTAGACAAATTTTTAGAGATTTTTATGGACGACTTCTCTATCCATGGAGTGACCTTCGAGGAGTGCTTGCACCACCTCGAATTAGTACTTAAGAGGTGTATTGAGAAAAATTTGGTGCTGAATTGGGAAAAGTGTCACTTCATGGTGGAGCAAGGAATTGTCCTGGGTCACATTGTTTCAAGTAAAGGTTTAGAGGTTGATCGTGCGAAAGTGGAGCTTATTGCCAATCTTCCTCCACCTAAGTTTGTTAAGGAGATAAGAGCATTTCTTAGACATGCAAGCTTTTATAGGAGGTTTATAAAAGATTTCAGCAAGATTGCGAAACCATTAACTAACCTCTTGGCCAAGGAGCAAGTGTTTCAATTCAGTGAAGAATGTAGTAGGGCCTTTGAGCATTTGAAGAATGCGTTGTCATCAGCCCCTGTGGTTCATGGGCCTGATTGGGAAGCACCTTTTGAGCTAATGTGGAGATACCAAAAGTAATCTATTATGCAAGTAAGACCTTGAATGATGCATAACTTAACTACACCACCACTGAAAAGGAATTCTTAGCCGTGGTTTTTGCTTTGGAGAAGTTTCGTGCTTATCTTGTAGGGACGCACACGATTATATATATAGATCACTCTGCCCTCAAGCACTTATTGTCCAAGAAAGATGCAAAACCAAGGCTTATTAGGTGGATTTTGCTGCTCCATGAATTTGATTTGGAGATAAGAGACAAAAAGGGTTGTGAAAATGTAGTGGCTGATGACCTCTCTAGATTAAGTGAAGTACCACACTCTGACACAACCATTAGCGATATGTTCCTGGATGAGCAGCTTATGTCTATTGGTATAGTGCCATGGTATGCAGACTTGGTTAACTACTTGGTGACAGGACTAGTCCCAAACCAAATGTCTAGCCAAGACAAGAAAAAGTTGAAAGCTAGGAGCAAATATTTTTATTAGGAGGATCCCTACTTGTTCAAATATTGCCAGATCAGTTGTAGTATTTGTGTATAGTAGTTGTCATTTCTTTTCTTATTATAGTGTTATATTTTGTTTCATGTTATTTAACATCTTGTTGTTGTTGTTATGTATTTAGCTTTTTATTAGAACAGGTTTGTTATTGTGAAAGCACGTATGCATTTCTGTTGCCCCATTTTATATATGTGTGCACATTACATTGTCACATCAGCATGCACACCTATGCTTCACTCTAGTATGGGGGGGAGATTATGTACCTTGTGATGTCTTGTGGTTATTTTCTTTATTATTGTGTACTTCTTTAGCATATTTGTTCTTCTTTCTGACTTCTAGATTCTTCAATGTGCGTTGATGCGTATTGTTTTACATTGGGGAAAATGTGGACTCTTAAGTATGCGGGGGAGGAAAATATGCTGCCTCTTTTGTGATTTTGTTGTTTTTCGTTCAATTTTGTGTTGATTTTTGTGATTTTGATTAGAATTCATGCTAGAGATTTTGCAAAGTTCATAAGTTGCTATTAGGATTTATGGGACTTCCCATTTCTATGAGTGGTGAGTTCACCAGAGCTAAAATGTTAATGTCCTATATTAAGAGGTTCCTTAGAGGAAGATGAGCAGTATGCTAGTTGTGTGTTGGCCTTATGCCTTGTTTTGTTACATATACCCTTTTTGAGAGATCCCAAGCTGAGTGCCACAAATGCAAAAGAGGGTTGCCTCTTAGGTACCCTTTTTGGTGAGTCTATTAGGATCCTCCCAAACTTCTAAGAGTGTCTTTAGGATGTGTTTAGGAGAGTGTCAAGGTACAACAATTGATATACCAAGGAGTTTCTTTTTGGGGGTTGTAGGCTCTTAGTTTTGGAGAAATAAGGTGTGTCTTTATTTATACCATTTGTTAGTTTGTTTGTTTTGAAAAAAAAAAAAAAAGAGAGAGAGAAAAAGAAGAAGAAGAAGTAAAAATATATGGTTCTGAAAAAAAAAGCAAAAAGAAAATAAAGAGATGAAAAAGGAAAGAAAAAGAGATTGAAAAAAAAAAAAAACTCATGAAAAATATTTGAAGAAAAAAAGAAAAGAAAAGAAAGGAAATAAAGTAGAAAAGGGGGGTTGTTTGGAGTTACATGGGATGTGAGGATGAAGTGGGCAATAAATGACAACCTTTCCTATGTTG
>JAMKPZ010015923.1:0-12487 GCA_024699675.1 Amphibolis antarctica | reverse complement strand
CCTTCACTATCTTGTGGTTCCAAAAATGGAACTACTGCTCCAATAGTAGATCCTTCCTCCTGAAATTTAACAAAATCACATTTTAAATTACTAAAAAGATAGAAATTAAAAGAAAACAAAAATAACCAAATATTAAACTTAAAACCTTAAGTATACCTGCATCTCCAATTGATGCCCCACTTCTTCAACTTGAGGAACCTCCTTGTGGATTGTGATTCCTTGGGAGGAGGGTTCGCCATTCTGTATTGATGAATTAACTGCCCCAGGGTGAGTTCATCATCACTACTCTCCGTTTTCCCTCCCTTCCTATCCAACAATGGGGATGTCTTCCTCTTGTTGTTGTTGCTGTGGTGGTGGTGTTGGTACTTGCTGTAGTGTTGGTGTTGGAACTTGCTGTAGTATTGGTGTTGGTACTTGCAGTGGTGGTGGTTGTTGTTGTTGTTCTTTTTCTTCTTCTTCTTCTTCTTCTTTCTCTTCAAAGTTTGTTTCTGTCCATTCTTCTTTTCTCCCAAGAAGTTGAGATGTTTCAACTACTTTCTCAACCTCTTGTGGCTCAGATGGACCTGCCATCATTTCATTGTATGCTCTGAAATCAACTTCCCAAGGCTCTTCTTTCACTTTTACTTCTGCTACCTTCTAAAGGGCCTCAACTTCTGCCATCTTCGCAACATGGGCAGACTACTTTGCAGTGTGCTACCTCCACTCACATAAGTCACCCTGAGAGGCAATCTCAGCCACTTCTTGGCTTTCTACAAGAGAGAGGTACGTCTGCATGTAGAACTCATATTGCTCATTCTCATCTCTATCTTCAGGGAGGCATGCATACATCATCAATGACTAAAGCTTCTCTATTTAAGTCCTGGATGATGGAGTAAACAACCTTTGTAAACCATAACTCATCCTTGGTTTGGACAATCTGTTGATCCAAGCCTTTCTTGGGCCAAATTGCACACTCATCCTACCAAGCATGTTGAGTGTAATCATCAATAGTTTGTGCCACTGCTGTTGACCCCATGCTTAAACAGGTTGATTGGGGGCCAGCCGGCCTGCCGTCGACATGCCGGTACCAAACTTTGGCAGCTAGCTCCCTGTTGGCCCATACTTAAACAGGTTGATCCGGGGGCCAGCCGGCTCGCCGCTGGCATGCCGGTACCAAACTCCGACAGCCGGCTCCCCATTGGCCCATACTTAAATAGGTTGAACGGGGGCCAACCGGCCCGCCGCCAACATGCCGGTACCAAACTATGGCAACCGACTCCCTATTGACCCCATGCTTAAACAGGTTGATCGGGGGGCCAACTGGCCCGCTGCCGGCATGCCGGTACCAAAATCTGGCAGCCGGCTCCCTGTTGGCCCATACTTAAACAGGTTGATTGGGGGGCCAGCCAGCCCGCCGCCGGCATGCCGGTACCAAACTTCGGCAGCCGGCTCCCTGTTGGCCCATACCTAAACAGGTTGATACGGGGGCCAATTGGCTAGTCGCCGGCATGCCGATACTAAACTCCGACAGCCAACTCCTTGTTGGCCCATACTTAAACAGGTGGATTGGGGGGCCAACTGGCTCACCGCCGGCATGCAAGTACCAAACTCTGGTAGTCGGCTCCCTGTTGGCCCATGCTTAAACAGGTGGATCGGGGGGCCAGCCGGCCCGCCACTGGCATGCCGATACCCAACCCTGGTAACCGACTCCCCAGACCCCCCAACTAAGCCGACATGCTCCCCCTTGTGGGGTGGCCAGATAGAACCAGCCGGCCCACTACCGACACATCGGTAAAACACCCCGGTGGCCGACCTTTAACTCTCTCACCAACGTGCAGGTCCGTTCATATGCCTAGTCTGACCTCCAGGTTAAACATGTGGTAGCCAAATTCCTAGCCGATACAAAGCTCCAGCTATCCGCTACAACTGATTCTCCTAAATCACCAGCTAAAAACTCCTTGCGAATGCCGATCCCAACCAGACAGAATTCGCTTATCACGTGGTGGCTGTTGGTTAACTACCCAAAAAGGTAAGGTGAATCAATTAGAAAGATACGACGAGATTTACTCACCTAAATCTCGCAATCAATCAATCACGTCGACTGCGTGATTAAACCGAGACATGCGACGGGTTCCATCTTTGGATCCCCCCAAAGAAGGAAGGTAATCCCTTATAAAAAGAGGGCCTCCCCCCCCCCGCCCATTGAGGCACGCTTCCACCCCTTTCGAAAGACGCTGGTTCGGACGCTGAAGATTATGAAGGTGGAGAGCTACTTGGAGCCTCAACGCCCTCTCACCACACTGGAGTGAGGACTTTCGATCACTGCCAACGACTCCCTGTAAGTAAGCCCGTCCTTCCTCGTCATTTTACGTATGATTTAACGAAGTTTTTCTCGAGCCCCGACCATGCTAGATCTTTCCCATGCAAGGGAAAGGTCGGAGGACATGCTCGGATGTCATTCCTTCGGATGCACTTTCCAAGGTATGGGTAGCCTCCCTCCCGACTGGGTGAATCCACCCGACACGGTCAAGTTCGGTTTGGTCGCAACCCCTCTGTCGGGTCCTTTTACGTGGAAACTCGTAGTTTCCCCACGTGTTTTATGTGTTTTATCCGTTTTCTGCATATTTCTCTGGGAGGTGTAAGACTACCATCCTGATGCCCCAAAAAGGCTTCTGGGATGATGCTACCAGCATGCATCCTTGCCAGCATTGGCCGTTTGGACTTACGAACATGTACGACCCGATGGTTCTCGTTTCTCCAGGAAGGTGTAAGACTACCCTCCCGATGCCCCGGAAACGCTTCCGAGATGATGCCGCCGACATGCATCCTTGCCGACGATGGCCATTCGGACATACGAACATGTACGACCCGACAGTTCTCATTTCTTCGAGAAGGTGTAAGACTACCCTCCTGATGCCCCAGAAAGGCTTCCAGGATGATGCCGCTGGCATGCATCCTTGCCAACGTCGGCTGTTCAGGCGTACGAACATGTATGACTCGACGATTCCCGTTTCTCCAGGAGGTGTAAGACTATCCTCCCGATGCCCCGGAAAGGCTTCAGGTATGATGCTGCCGGCATGCATCCTTGCCGACGTCGGCCCTAGAAAGACTTCCAGGATGAGGCCAGGTGTGGCCGGGCTGATTGTCGTAGTTTTCCATTTTAGAGCTGGAGAGAGGCCGAGATTGCCCAAGCTGTCTGGGGGTGCCTAACACCTTCCCCAACAGTACCCTGAGCCTGTTTCGTATAGCGTTACACGATTTCACGTTATTCTCACGATTTTACTGTTTCGAAGGGGGAAGGACACTTTCCCATCTGGTTTTCCTTATTTTCTACCTAAAAATAAGGTGGCGACTTCGTTCAACGAGCCATCGACCCTACATGGTGATGGGCACACACAATCACCATTCAATTCTCTGTACCTCGGTCCATCCGCCAGTAGAGCCGGCGTAAACCCATGGGCTTCTAGGTGATAGCCGGATGAAAGAGAGGGTACATATTTTTGGCGACTCCGCTGGGGAGACTCGCTACTTTTTATTGATTAAATGACTCAAACTCTCGCTCGTACAACTCTTTTGTAGTTAGTCTTTTGTTTTCCGTTAAGATTTTTAGCATACTTATTGCATTTGCTAAGCGAAGCTGCTTTCAAATGCATTGAACCGCATCACCCTTCTTTGGTATCCATGCACATCCCTACAGATTTTCCTCGTAGACCTCTACAGCTCACAAGTTCTAGACCCCGCTGGCTCCCCCAGTCCAGACCCGCTCACAAGCAAGAGCAATGGCCACTGGTTCCACCACGACATCCAGATCTTCCCCTTCCATCATTGTAGCAGCCTCTGTACAGCTGTCCGTGGTTTTCAGCCCACCACCGCCTGTCGTCACCTAGACGAACTTCACCCAGTCGATCATCATACCTACTACAGCCATGGACCAGCCAAGGCCGCCAAACCTATCTGCGGTTGTGGTATTCGACAATGCCACGATGCAACCTGTGCTGCCCGCTTCCCCGACCACTGAAATTGAAGGTAATAGGTCGGTTCCCGCACGGAACACCGGCCCGTCCTACTAGCTACCCTCAAACGCTGAGGGAATAGGGGGGGCCGACGCCTTCCAACCACCTCGATCGAGACATTTTGAGAAGACACTCCTGGCTCACTAGTTGGCCCACTACCAACAGCAAGGGATTGGTTCAGTAATCCCACCTAGGCCAACCATTTGTGTCTCGGAGAGGCCACACACTGAAGAATATGATGTCGTCACCACTACTATCGCAGGCCAATTCTTCCCACTGCCACTCTAGCTGGTAGCTGCCACTACTACCGCCCTGGTGCCGAACCTGCAAGGGCAACTAGTGCAGAGGATAGCCGAACTAGAGGCATCCTTCCGGAACATGAAGTCCGGCCCACCGGAACCCTCCTATTCCTTCCAGAACCTCTGTTTCTATCCGAAGGCAATGCTTCCTCCTGACTTCAAGATGCCCGAATTGGTTAAATACAATGAGCACGGTGACCCTCGCGCACACCTCTGGGCCTTTTGCAGAGACATGGCAGCACTGCAACACGAGGAGAAGCTCCTCGTCTGTCTGTTCTAGAAATCTCTCCAAGGACTTGCACGAACCTGGTACATGTCCATAGATTTGATAAAGATCTACACTTGGGAGCAGTTGGCGTACATGTTCCAGGAACAGTACACGTACAACTTGGACTTGGCACCAAAGTTGGAGGATCTTTGTTGCCTCCGCCAACGTGAGAATGAGCCGTTCAGTGGCTACGTCGGTAGGTGGAGGGCCCTGGCATCCCAAATCCAGGACAAACCCGCCAAGGAGGACTCTCTAGATATGATTGTATAGTGTTGACCCCATGCTTAAAAAAAAAAGTTAGGGGGGATGGAGCCGGCTTGCCGCCGGCAAGCCGCTTTAAGGAAGCGGCACCCGGACCCCAAAAACCCACATTTGGTGAAAATTTGGGGGGATGGAGCCGGCTTGCCGCCGGCAAGCCGCTTCAAGGAAGCGGCACCCGGATCCCAAAAACCCACATTTGGTGAAAAGTTGGGGGGATGGAGTCGGCTTGCCACCGGCAAGCCGCTTCAAGGAAGCGGCACCCGGATCCCCAAAAACCCACATTTGGTGAAAATGACCGGGGGAACAGCTAGCTTCCGCCTGCCACGTAGCAGCTGCCGGTTGGCTACCCAAGAAGGCAAGCTGAATCAATCAGAAAATATGACGAGATTTAATCACGTAAATCTCGCAAATCCGCTAATTACGCGGACCGCGTAATCAAGCCGGAATATGCCGCCTTCCATCTTCGGGTGCCCCCAAAGAAGGAAGGAAACCCCTTATAAAAAGGGCGGCCCCCTACACCACCAGGCAGGCTCAAAAAATTGCTGGGAAGAGGCTGGATTTTCGAAGAGAGAGGCTTGGATTTCTGGGAAGGAGAGGCTGAAGATTCCGGAACGGAGAGGCTTGAATTTCCGGAGCGAGGACTTCCGATCCCCGATGATGCCTTTTCGCCGGGGCCCCGACGCCTTTTCGCCGTGCCAGAGCGAGGACTTCTGATCCCCGTCGATGACGACGCCCCGTACAGGTAGGCCCTTCCATCCTCGCCGTTTTACGTATGCTTTTTACAACGTTTTATCGAGTCCCGACCACATAACGCCTTCCCCGTGCAAGGGGACGGCTGGGGGACAGACCCGGATATCATTCCTTCGGAAACACGTCCGAAGGTACCGGGGGCCGCCCTCCTGGCCGGGTTAATCCACCCAGCCCAGTCGTGCTCAGTTTACGTGCGACCCTTCTGTCGGGTCTTTTGACGTGGAAACTCAAAAGTGTCCCAAGAAGCTTTATAAGTTTTTATCCGATCCCCACATGTCTTTTTTGGGATCCCGGAAAAATTCCCAGGATGACGTCGCCGGCAAGGAAGCCGGTGGTGGCCGTTCGGGTGTACAAACATGTACAACCCGACGGTGCCCGTTTCTTTCCCGGGAGGCGTAAGTCTACCCTCTCGATGCCCCAGAAAGATTCCCGGGATGACGCCACTGGCAAGGAAGCCGGTGGTGGCTGTTCGGGAGTACGAAACGTACAATCCGACGATTTCCATTTTTTTCTAAAAAATGTAAGCCGCCGACAGGCCGGTTCAAGGAACTGGCTGCCACTTCCCCAAAACCCCCATAGGTGTAAAGGGATGGGGGAAGCAGCCGGCTAGCCACCGGTAGGCCGGTTCAAGGAACCGGCTGCTGCTTCCCCAAAACCCCCATGGGAGCAAAGGGATGGGGGAAGCAGCGGGCTAGCCGCCGGCAGGCCGGTTCAAGGAACCGGCTGTCGCTTCCCCAAAACCCCCCATGGGTGCAAAAGGATGGGGGAAGTAGCCGGCTAGCCGCCGGCAAGCAGGTTCAAGGAACCGACTGTCGCTTCCCCAAAACCCCCATGGGAGCAAAGGGATGGGGGAAGCAGTCGGCCAGCCGCTGGCAGGCCAGTTCAAGGAACCGGCTACCGCTTCCCCAAAACCCCCATGGGTGCAAAAGGATGGGGGAAGCAGCTGGCTAGCCGTCGGCAAGCCGGTTCAAGGAACCGGCTGTCGCTTCCCCAAAACCCCCATGGGTGCAAAAGGAAGGGGGAAACAGCCGGCAAGCTGCTGGCTGGCCGGTTCAAGGAACCGGCCCCCCTTTCCCAAAAATCCCCATCGGTGTGTACAAAGGATGGGGGAAGCAGCCGGCTGCCGCTTCCCCAAAACCCCCATGGGAGCAAAGGGATGGGAGAAGCAGCCGCTAGCCGCCGGCAGGCCAGTTCAAGGAATCGGCTACCGCTTCCCCAAAACCCCCTTGGGAGCAAAGGGATGGGGGAAGTAGCCGGCTAGCCGCCGGCAGGCCGGTTCAAGTAACCAGCCGTCGCTTCCCCAAAACCGCCATTGGTGCAAAAAGAAGGGGGAAACAGCCGGCAAGCCACCGGCTGGCCGGTTCAAGGAACCGGCTGGCCGGTTCAAGGAACCGGCCCCCATTTCCCCAAATCCCCATGGGTACGTATGAAAGGGGGAAACAGCCGGCAAGCCACTAGCTGGCCGGTTCAAGGAACCGGCCCCCGTTTCCCAAAGACCCCATGGCTATGCAAATGGGTGGGGAAGGCTGCCAACCAGCCGCCGGTCAACCGGTACAAGTAGCTAGCTACCGGCTCCCCAAAAACCCATCCTTTTCTCCCCTATTCACCACCGGATCCAATATGGATCCCCGTTCCATTCAATTCCCATTTGTTTACTTGATTCTCGTTTATTTTCACCGGAAGGGATACGGTTATCCCTCTAAACACCCTGGAAAGTCTTCCAAGGTGAGGCCATACGTGGCCGGATTGACTATCATATTTTCTGTTTTAGAGTCGAAGAGAGGCCGGGAATGCCTGGGCTATCTGGGGCTGCCTAACACCTTCCCCAATAGTACCCTGAGCCCCATATCTAGTTCTCTCATGTTACATGAGTTTACGTGAATCCCGTGGTTTTATTATTTCGATGGTGGAAGGACACTTTCCCATCCGATTTTCCTTGTTTTCTACCCAAAAATAAGGTGGCGACTCCGTTCAACGAGCCATCAACCGCACGTAGTGATGCGCTCACACAAACACCTTTCAATTCTCTATACCTTGGTCCATCTGCTGGCGGGGCTGGTGGAAACCCATGGGCTTCCGGGTGATAGCCGGATGAAAGAGAGGGTACATACAGGGTGCTCAGCCGTCACTGGCAGCACTCCTATGCATTTAGTCATACTCAACCTTCTCCTAGTTAATCAAAGCCGGTAGCCGCCTGGAGGGATTCGTAAAGACAGGGAGATTCTCAGCCCTTCCATTTAGGGCCAACACCGGGGGAAGCATCCGTCCCAGGCCGCCGGCCAAAGGCGACAACACGAGGAACAATCATGGCTCCCGAAGGAACGACTACGCGCGGCCATCTCCCGTGCCACCGCCATACCAGCCGCAGTAGGTGTACGCCCCGGCCTAGGAGTATCATCCGCTGATGATCACCCCTGTTCAACAGCTGGTCTACACCACCCGGGCGGCCCCAAACCAACAGCCCTGGAGGCCCAAGGCTCCATGCCCGACAGCCGCATCCGAGCCGTCTGCTCGCCGACAATGGTAGGCAACGCCCCCAGTATCCTCTCAGCAAAGGAACCAGGGGAAAAATGGGGGTCAAATAGGCACTAACCAACAATGCCCTGTCCAACAGCAACCGCGGGAACCACACAAGCCACCCCCATAGCCGTAGTAGCCACGTGTAACAGAATATACGCCAATTTCGGAACCACTGAGCTAGGTGTTCCGCAGGGCCCAGACGCTGCTCACGCTCCCTCCAGTCAAACCACCCCTGACTGTTCTTCCCACCTGGTACAACTCGCAGCAATACTGTGAATACCACAAATCTGTTGGCCACGCAACTGACCACTACCGGACGCTGAGACAGGCCATCCAGCATCTCATCAACTTGGGAACCATCGAGCTTCAACAACCATCCAGCAGACTTTCCCGAATCATATGAGAAAACTCCCAGGTGAACACGGTCTTCTTGGGTGCCTGAAGGTGGCATCCGCTTGAGGGGTTCCGGCATATGCAGCTAGTTTTCGCATGTCCAATCGGACGTGGACAAGGGACAAAAAGATCCCACCCTTTGACACAACCGCTGGAAGCCAAAATCCCCTGGTCAACCTCATCCATCCAACCAACCACCCACTGACGCTCGAGGAACTCCAGCCGTACTACCAACAACTCCAGTCCTCCGTCCTCATAGTTAATGGCCACCGGAGGAGGAGGAGGTTTTCACGACCTGCACCACAACAACCGCCTTTAGGAAAACTCTCTGTTCGAGTAGCACTTATGGCTGCCGCGTCAATGGTATCGGCCACCGGGACAACTGTACCGGCCACCAGGATGACTGTCCTAGCCCAACCCAAGGTGATTCTCTACTCACCAACCACCCCAGTCAGAGCAGCCATCCAAGCGGTGCCTCCAATCCCCGAGGCCACAATAGCCAATTTCACATCCCTAGCTAGCACTCCAGCCGCATCCTCCCTCGAGTAGCGTAAGGGCAAGGAGGTAGTCGCCTCTCTAGCTCCCATCCCATTCTCACAACAGCCGTCCACATGTACGACTATAACAAGGTCCGGCCAGGTATATCAACCAAAGCCGTGCCATGGAGGGATCTCCATCCCGAGAGTGCCAGGCCAGACATCAACCGGTAGCCGTCCACCTGCTCCACTGGCTGCCAACTCATCAGTACCAACCACCGCCTCATCAGCACCGACCGCCTAGTCACTATTGACCCCAGAATTATAAATCCAGCTGCAAGGGATACGGGCAGAAACCTCACTATGGGATCTACTCCGGTCCTCTACTGAGCACCGAGAAACCCTCCTCAAGGCACTGCACCTGGCAAAGGTGAACCAAGGTCTCGCTCCCAGGGCCATAAAAGGAATGGTGGCCATGGTGACAGTCCCGTCCTTCGTCTATTTCTTAGACTTAGACCTCTCACCAGTCAGGACCGACCATAACCTATCCTTGTACATCCGGGTACAATACAAGGACCTCTACATCCCCATGGTGATGATCGATGACGGGTCCGGGCTAAACCTGTGCCCACTACAAGTCCTGCACAAGCTGGGGATTAAAGAACAAGACTTGCTCCCCACTGACCGAGTAATGAGGGGGTTCGACGGCACTCTTCATGAAGCCAAAGGTGAGGTCGTCCTTCCCCTCATTATCGGACCAGCAACCTTCAAGGTTCCCATGCACGTGGTGGACATTCCCCCGAGTTACAATCTCATCTTGGGCCGCCCATTTCTCCACCAAAACTCCATCGTACCTTCCACTCTTCATAGGATGCTTAAGTTCCTATGGAAAGGGGAGGTCATTGTCATACTGGCGGAGAATTACTACCACCCAGGACAATCCGTGGCAGTTGTAGTGTCTTCTGGGTCGCAACACCTGACGCCGGAGCTAGACCAGTCGGATCTTGACCAGCTGGATCCGGATCAACTAGAACCCCATACCTTGTACTTCGACGGAGTAGTCAACACTAAAGGCTGTGGAGTAGGGGTTATCTTAGTGGTTCCCCAAGGACGGATGCTGCCCATAGACAAGTGGCTTCTCTTCACATGCTCACACAATGAGGTGGAGTACGAGGCTTGCATCATGGGGCTATGACTCGCACTGGAACTCCAGGTCACCCATCTACGTGTATTCGGCGATGCCATGCTGGTAATCTCTCAAACCCTCAATAGGTGGAAATCCTAAGACCCCAAGCTCCAGCCATACTAGGAGCTTGTACTACGATTAGCGAGCAACTTCTGGTTCATCCACTTCCAACACGTTGGTCGCAAGCATAACCCGTACGCGGACGCTCTAGCCGTCCTAGCATTGTGGGTAACAGTCATGGAAGGTCGAAGCATAGCCATAAAAGTCACAACACTTCACCAGTCAGCCTACAGCGAAGACATCTACCACCTCACAAAAGTCCTTGAGCAGGCGAACATTAGACCCTCAGCTCTACATCTGACTAGCCACCCCAGCAACTGGCAAACAGTCAACCAACACAGAGAACTGGCCTCGGTTGACGAACCAAACAATACAGACCCCAGGTCCCCAGGTGGTGATCTGGAGAACTCACAACAACAAGACTTCCCCTGGTATTCAGACATACAAACCTTCTTGGGGACCGAAGAGTTCCCGTTAGAAGCTACCACCCAAGATCAACGTACGTTGTCTAGGCTAGCAGCCAGCTACATCTTCAGTGGGGGACAACTCTATAAATGATCTCACAACCAGACTCTTCTCTAGTGTGTAACCCAGTCCGAGGCACGTACGGTTATGCAGGAAATCCATGAAGGTGTCTGCAGATCCCACATGAACGAGATCCTCCTAGCGAAAAAGATCATGCTCCAAGGCTACTACTGGAGCACAATGGAGGCAAACTGCACCACTTACGTCTGTCGCTGTCACCAGCGCCAGGTACATGGAAACCTCATCCACGCCCCCCCTAAGGAATTATACAACATGGCTTCCCCTTGGCCATTCTCCATGTGGGCCTTGGATGTGGTAGGCGAGGTCAAGCTGACAGCCACCAATCGACACCGATATAAACTAGTGGCCATCGATTACTTCACCAGGTGGGTGGAAGCAGCTTCCTACAAAACAGTCATGGTAGCCGCCACCTAGAGGTTCTTGTGCAACAACATTGTCACCCGGTATGGTGTCGTACCCTTCGAGGTGGTGACTGACAACGGCACCAACTTTACAGCCAAGCAGGTCACGGGCTATCTCAAGTGGTGCCATATCCATCAACTAAGGGTGTCCCCCTACAGGCCACAGATGAACGGAGCGGTCGAAGTAGCTAACAAGACACTGGTTCGGATTCTCAAGAAGATGGTCCGAACACACAAAGATTGGCACGACCACCTCCCATACGCACTCTGGGCCTACCGGACATCCCTACGAACCGCCACCAGAGCAACGCCATACTCGCTGGTATACGGGTCTGAAGCAGTATTGCCGGTGGAAGTAGAACTTCCATCCCTTTGCATCCTTAAGGAAGAAGTAGACTCTGATGACCAGTGGTCAGAATCGCGCCTGTTGCATCTCAATCTCCTAGATGAGAGAAGGTTGAGAGCATTGGACCATGCCCAAACTTATCAGCCCGTGATTGGGTAACCTTCGAGATGGTGACTGACAACGGCACCAACTTTACAGCCAAGCAGGTCACAGGCTATCTTGAGTGGTGCCATATCCGTCACCTAAGGGCGTCCCCTACAGGCCACAGATGAATGGAGCAGTTGAAGCGGCTAACAAGACACTGGTCCGGATTCTCAAGAAGATGGTCCGAACACACAAAGATTGGCACGACCACCTCCCGTACGCACTCTGGGCCTACCGGACATCCCTACGGACCGCCATCGGAGCAATGCCATACTCGTTGGTATATGGGTCCGAAGCAGTATTGCCGGTGGAAGTAGAACTTCCATCCCTTCACATCCGGTATATGACTCCGATGACCAGTGGTCGGAATCGCACCTGTTGCAGCTCAATCTCCTAGATGAGAGAAGGTTGGGAGAATTGGACCATGCCCAAAGATGGCAAGGGCTTACAATAAGAAAGTCTGTCCCCGGCTCCTCACACCTGGTGATTTAGTCCTTCATGCCATCTTCCCAACAGGTTCCATGGGAAAATTCTCCCCAAACTAGTGTGGCCCATACGTCGTCACCAAGACATCTTTGCACGTTAGTCTTCCTAAGTGGGGAGGAAGTGTCATTTCCTCCCCTTATCTATGAGCACAAGTAATAATGTTTGTGAAGGTGTTGAGACATTGTATTATGGCCCATCCTCCTGTATTCTGCCTTGTTGGTACTGTAAAGGCGGTGGATGCAAAGTCTATTTGCCAAAGTTTTATGGACTGAAATAGTGGCATGTAGGAGGTAAGGGGATTTTCAAATGGCTACCTATGACAGAGTCCGTGCAAAGTGGCTGTTCCAACCCAATGGTGC
>JAMKPZ010015921.1:0-29915 GCA_024699675.1 Amphibolis antarctica | reverse complement strand
GGCTGACTCCTTCAATCACAAAATTTATGGTTCTAAGAGATGGATTGGGATTACTGAATGTGCTGCACTAATTCGATCATTTGGTCTTCTTGCCAGGGTTGTTGATTTTGACAGTAAATCAACAGAATCATGTGATTTGCTAGTAAAAGATTCAATCACCGTAACTCAAGTGGAACCTAAACATAGAAGCCCACAAGTAAAAAATAGGAAGGTGAAAGTTTATGGGCCAATTGACAAGTTTTTGGATAGAAAACATGGCAAAAACTTGCAATTTTTTTCTATTATGGGAAATGGATCAGAATGTATAAAAGACTCTTTCACCGAAGCCCATTTAGAGGAAGATATTCTCTTGTGGGGTGATAATAACAATGATTGTTCTAAGAAGTTAAGTGGTAGTCACGTAATAACCAACTGGGTCTGGAATTACTTTTTCAGTGAAGCTTCTTGTGCATCGGCCAATAATCATGTTCTTGTGACACAGAAAACGTAAGTATTGCTAAGCTGGTTTTCCAAGTGCTCCATTAAAATTGGATGATATCTCCATGGAATTACTTTTTCAAATGATTTTGAAGACGTAGAACTTAATGAGTAAAGGTTACTGTAGGATGTATAAAGTGGCAAAGTAAGATTATAACCTAAGGGAATCGAGAAGAATATCAAATTAGTCATAGGAAAATTTCACCACCAAATTTAGATCAATAGATTTTCCTCTTCAGCAATAGGAAATTCTATTATTTTATTTATTTTTATTTTGTTTGATGACTTGATGAATGGATATTCCTCTCCCAATGAAAGGAAAATCCACAAATAAACAAAATTGCATAAGGTAAAACACAAAGGAACATGGGCTAAGAGGCATGGTGTCTCATCCTCGTCCAGACTACTCACGAAGTTTAGAAAAAGAATTGGTACTAATGGAATTGACGATACTTGATTTTTAGGGTTCATTTGTGCATATTAGAAGTTTAAAATGAGGAAATTTAAAGAAGGGAAAAGGTAAAAGAAATGGAAATGCAAGAAAAGGAAAATTCAAAATGGGTGTTTGTGCGTATTATGAAAAACATAAAAATTGTATAAAACCTATTTGTACATATCAGAGAAATAGATTAACTAAAATCAAATGCACCAATGAAGGACAGGCAATGAAGAAAAAAATGATATCTTGGAAAATTTGCAAACTACAATGAAGAAAATGGAGCACTTAAGTTCGAGTTGTGAGTGGGGACGATAGACTTGATTGCGATAATGATGGTAGGAGCGGTTGAGAGAGAATTGACGTTCGTGTTGACGACAATGGAGACGAGCCACTCGAACGAAGAAACAAGCAAGATACAGGGAGGACGACAGAGACACACAAAATAGATGCAGGAGTGAGACTTGATTTTTTTCCAACGAATTGTATAGAATTTCACAAGGGGAGAGGAGTAAATATGGAAAAATTCACTATTTATGCAGAAAATTTTCTCAAATTTCATTTTCTGCATTTTTCAAATGTGCATAAAAGCCCCTTTAGGGCTCATTTGTGCATTTTGGAAATTTTAAAAAAAAGAAATTTTGGAAAAGAAAAATGTAAAGGAAAGTGAAATTTAAGATAAAGAAAATTTAAAGGCGTTTGTTTGTACACCAAATAGAAAATTTAGAAAATTCACATTTTCACTTTACTTGTTTGTACATGCATGAGAAATTAAATAAAATTTTCATATAAATTTCACCAACATGATTAATAGATTTTAAAAATAAGTTTAAATATTTAAAATTAAATATTCAATTATTCGATTGCAATTGTGGAGAGCAATTTTGATGATTTTCATGGTATTCAATATGCAAAACAAATATTTTATCCAATTTTCGTAATTTTTTACCTCGTGAAGAGTAGCTATGATGGGCAAGTGTTTGCGGTAAATGGTGAACTATGACAAAGAAATAGCAAAAGTGGACGAGTGGTAAAGATAAAGAAGAAAGGTAAAGGTGGATAAGTGGTGAAGGCAAAAACAGACAAGCGACTACAATCATCGCGAGCACGAGCTTCAATGGTCGTGAGCGCGAGATTCAACAATTGCGAGCATGAGCTACAGTCATAAGCATGAGTGTGGTGACCTTAATTTTTCCAGGATGGGTGAAAATTTCAGAGGAGAGATGAGGGTAAATAGGAAAAATAATCTTTTTATATTACTAGAAATTTTTCAAAATTTTCTAAAATTTCTGGTATACACAAATGATTGAAAATCAAGAAAGTTTTCTTGATTTTTAGTGTATGCACAAACCCCCATTAATTTCAATTGTTCTTGTTTATTTCAAGTAAATCCTACTTAGGCCTTGTTTGGGGTTCGTTATAATAAGTTTTCAAAATTATTTTAATGTCATTATTATTATACACATTTTAATATATAAATTTATATTACTTTAATTACTATATATATTTAATTTTATTAATAAAATTAACTTAAATTTTAATTTTATCTAACTTTCAAAGTTAACTCTAAATGTGACTGTAAATCTCATGTGTACTTACACATGAAAATAAAATTTTACGATTTATTTTTATTGTAAGTGCACAAACCACTGACCATTGATAAAAATCATTCTCTTTAAATAATACCTTACAAGTTTGTACGCAAATGAACAATTATAATGATTTTTTTTGGCAAGTATCATATTTATAGAATTTTAAATTTAAGATTATAAGTTTTAATGTAACATCTTTGAACCACTAAAATATCAATTTAACTATAGATGAACAATTGTAATGATAAAACAACAAAAAAAATCTAATGTTCTCTCTACAGGCTTATCTTCACCTTTGTTGTTTGAATACTTCCGCTACGTCATCACTTCCATAGTCATAATGTTAAGGAGATTTTTTAATACATCCCTTTTATCATGACATTTTATTATATTAATATTAAAAATTTAATTCTATTATTTTATATATTTTATTTAAATATTAAAATAAATATAAATAACCAAAAAATTAATATATTTTTTAAAAAACACAACTCCAAAAACTACATTTTTTACTCTTAAATTGAAAATTTCCACGTCAAACACACCATTCGTGGGTTTGACTTATTCTTCCGCAACTTTGCATTGTTATGATTTTTAATTAATTACTTGCGCATACAATTACAAAATTTTTTATCATTGGTGCATATTATATGTACAATATGGGTTCTAATTTTTTAGGGTATATTTGTTTACGTTAAAAATTTAAAAAATAAAAATTTAAGAAAATAAAAAAGAAATAGAAAAGGAAAATTAGGAAATAATTTTTTTTAGAACTATTTATGTCAGAAATTTTGAAAAAATTAATTTTAAAAAATTTATAAATATTTTATATTTTAATATTTCAAATATAATTTTACATTTTTCTAATGTCATCGAGTTTAACAATAGTTGAGAGATTAGATAAGACACATAAGATTAGGAAATTGTATTGTAATAAATTGTTTACTAATTGTAAGAAAATTTCCAACCTAAAAGGTAGCGATAGAAACAATTTATATTTTGTGCTCTTTGAAAATCAATAAAAAGAAAAATTTGAAATTTTTTTCAACGTTGAAATATTAAAAATTTAAAGTATTTTTAATTTTTTTAAAATTAAATATAAATTTTCCTAATTTTTCATAATATACAAAAGTAGTCTTATAAAATTTTTTATTTTCAGATTTTTAATATTTCAATAATAATTTTTTTTTCAAATTTTTCTTTTTATTGATTTCCACGTAGCACAAACACCTAAGTAGTGATGGAAAAATTTAAAATTTTTCGTTATACACAAATACTTGAAAATTCATATGTTTTTTCAAAATTTTCCTTTTATAAGATTTTTGATGTATACAAAACCCTGTGAGAGGAAAGAAAATGAGATGATGAGAATCAATTTTCATGGATTCTTAACAATTAAATTGAATTTTTATAGAATCAATTTTTTATATTTACTAGTAAAAGGTATTTTCCTTAAAATATAAATATATATTTATAATAAATTTTATTTATCATATATTAATAAAATTTTAAATTAACATATATAAACTCTTGTAATTTTTTTGTTTGTGATATTTCAATGGTTAGAAAGTTTCTTATTAAATTTATAATCTTAAATTTAAAATATCACGTAATAAAATTATCATAAAATAATATATATATATATTTTAAAAAATTCCGCTATTCTCGTTCTAATATATGTAGTGCGCGTTCTACGGCAGGGCGTTTGTCCCAAGACGTCGACATCTCTTTTGCCCGACGCAACCGGAATCCCAACTCTGGGAGGAGGGCGCGAACCCTAGAACCAGTCTCCCCTCTTCCTCCGATCGCTAGCCGTCCTCCTCTTCCCGGTGGGGATCGGGATGTTCGGGTGGAACTTCGCCAAGTCGGCGGAGGCGAAGTTCTCGCGCTGGGCGATCAAGAGGGTATGCAAGTTTCTCCTGAAGAAGAAGCTTGGGGACTACATACTCGGAGACATTGACCTCGATCAACTCGACGTGCAGCTCCGCCGGGGCACCATACAACTCACCGACCTCGCCCTCAACGTGGATTTCCTCAATCTCAAGGTAAGAAGAAGAAGGATTTGAGAAGTGACAATTAATGTTTGGATGAATGGTGAATTGTGAGTTATAGCTTCGGTTATCTGCCTATTCTATTCCCTTTGATTAGTCGATACTGTATACATGAACATTGAACAGCAATATGTATACATATGTGCGTGGGTGTGTGTGATAATTGCTGAATATTTTTGCATGCAATGTTTTGGTAGATATGCAAACGGGCATCTGGAAGGCACTGCTTTAATCTATTAGCTACTTGGTAGTGATGAAAGAATGATAACTGCTTCTGTGTTGTATTATTTAAAATGGAACTTCGTGACTTAAGCATCTGAAGTTGTTCTAGTTCTGTCGGTTTCTCGTCATATTGTGACTTCATGAACCACATTGATGTTTAGTGCCTAATGTTTTTCAAATATTTTAGTATCTTCTGATTTTAGTTTTCGGTTATATATGTGGTATGACGCTAAACCATTTGGTATTTCAGTTGGATGGTGCACTGCTCAAGGTAAAAGAAGGATCAATTTCTTCTTTATCAATTAAAGTACCCTGGAAGATGCAAAATTGTCAGATTGAAGTGGAAGAGCTTGAAATTGTTATTTCGCCTTGTAAAGGAAGCAATTTAAATCTAGATGGTGAAGCTTCTGATACATGTGGCAACAATAAGTGTAATGCCAACTCCTCCAACAATGTTGAGCAAGGTTGTGGTTGCAGTTCTTCAGGATCTGTTGCTTTGGAAGTTCATGAAGGAGCGAAAACAATTGCCAATATTCTGAAACTAATGTTTACCAGTTTCAATGTAAGCTTTAGAAATATGATTATTGCATTTGATCCAGGTTATATTGAGGATGAGAATATGTCAAAGCCATATAAAACTTTGGTGCTCCGGATTGCAGATATCGAGTATGGGACTTGTGCATATGAGAATATGACAGGGGTGTCCAATTCAAAGACAGAAAGCATTTTAGGGATGGCCAATTTAATGAATTTTGTAAAATTTAAAGATGTAATGGTTGAGTTTCTCGAAATAAATGATACACATAACCAGCCTTATACTTCTTTTATGGGAGGTGGGCATGATGACTCATATTACAATTCACTATCGGGATGCACTACCAAAATCTTAAGTGGACAAACTGGTGGATTTTCGGGAATTTTGAATTTGACTATACCTTGGAAGAATGGATATCTGGATGTGCACAAATTAGATGCAGAGATCTCCATCGACCCTGTGACGTTAAGTGTAAAACCTAGCACTTTGCATTGGTTCATTGCAGTATGGCTATATCTTACACATGTAGCAGAAAATGGTTCTAGTATCCAGCTTAATACAACAGATTCAGTTTACAAGTGCAGATCTGGGAGCCATTCAACTTCAGTAGGTTATTGTTCAACAACTAAGGAAGAAGAAACTCATGAAGGGAATTTATCTTCAAGCTTATTTTCTTTTCGTGAAAAAGAACCAGCATTAGATGCATTGCTTCCAATAGCAACTGTAATTCACAATTGGATACCTGTATCCTCAAATCGAGAAGATTATTCAGACATAGGTCCTGATTATGATGCCAGGTTTGCAAACCTAATTTAACCTTCAGTTTGTTCAATCTCTGTTTTTTATTGATTGAAATTTTTTATCAAATGTATCTTTTATTTATGATGGTATTTTTAGACCATTGCAACCTTTTTGCACCATCAACATGCCATTGTAATTTTTTCAGTAGGTATTATTTATGAGACACAAATTCTCCTAAATGCTTGTCACATCCACATCATACCCACATTGGACACAGATTTGGCTTGGATACATGTTGGATATGTTGTGTCTAGGTTGTTTTGGTTAGAAAAATTAGGATATGCATTAAGATTCAACTAGTATACTTCTTGGATATGTCTAAGATATTTATTGGATTCATCCAAGATTTTTCTTGTGTTTTTTAAATTACTTTTATTAACAAAACTTGTGACAGTAATCAGTCACTTGCCCTTTTTGGGTCTGTCTGTAGAGCTCCCGTGAAACTCAATTTTTTAGTATCCAATGAGTTTGTTCATTGAATATTTTGAGTGGCATGTTTGAATCATTTTAGATAGATTTTATTTTCAGTTATGTTGTGCTTGAGTTATGAGTGGTGTGCTCATATTGGTGCTTCGGATGGTATCATGAATTATGCATGGTACTTGCTAACTAGTTGAAAATATTGAGTGACTGAGTTTGTTTTCATGAGGACACTAGAATTCAGTGTCTACTAGTCTATCATGTCTCTTGCTTCTATCATAAACATGGCCATAGTTAACATGTTGGCATAGTTATCATGGTTCAGTATGCTCTCATATGTTAGTAGATTATTTTTAGCACATCATTTTTTTAATTTAAGATTTTATACAATCATTTTTTGTTTTGTTTTGAGCTATTTTTTTTGTTTTATAGGTTGTTTTCGAATGTTTTTATTTGTTGTTTAGTTTTATTACAGATTGTAAATTTTTTGTTTAATTAAGTCTCTAGTTTTTTTTGGTTTAGTTAAGAGTTTTTAATATTAAATCTTCTTAAATTGTGATGTTAGGATGTTATTTTGGCATATGTTTTAATATTATTCAGTTGTTACTTGTGTAAAAAATGAATATAAAGTCATAACATAAGTAATAATAATGTCAAAAATATATATATTTCAATTTTTAGTTGTTGCACTGAAGGTGCACAAGCAAACTACCAGGGCACCTAAATAAGCATGATGTTATAGTGTAAAATTAAAATAAAATGTTAAGAGTTACTAATGTATTAAGGTAATATGCATTGTGGGTTTAACTTAAATCGTATGTCTTCTTTATGGCCTTTATATACAGAGGCCTTATGTTTAACTAACGAAATTAGAGCTAACAACCTTCTTGACGTAGTTGAGGGGGAAGTGACCAGTAGAGCCCATCAAATTCTTGATGATGAGAGGTATGAAGAAGCTACACTATTACTGCCCAAGGACCATTGCTCTTTACGATATTTGGAAGTACCGAAAGGAGGAGGAGAAATAGTTGGTAGAGCCCATTAGACTCTTGTTGTAGGCGATTCGGGTCTAGGACATATGCAACAACTACTTTGTCAAAAGTGTTTTTAGTGGAATCATGCCACCGTTGTTGTGTTAGTCTCCATCACAAGTGTTGTAGCTTTATCCTTCTCTCTTTTTTTTCCTATCACTACCTACATCCATTATGGTTGTAGAGGTGATGATAGTTGAAGAAGGGGAGGGACTACTGAAGCACATGTAGAATAAAAAAGAGAAAAAAACGTATGAGAGATAGAAAAAGACAACAAGGAAAAAATGGAAGAAAATTGCATAAGTGTAAAAATGGTGCTAGTTTAAAAATGAAAAAAAGAGGGAAAAAATCACATAACATAAATTGATTTTACAAAAAAACCTTAGGGTAGATGACATCTACTTGTCTTCACTTCCTGAGGATATACCACATTTTTCTATTTGTTTTATTACCATAGATTGTTACATTTGATTGGTAATTCACTATTGTCAGGGATACAAATATCTGTAAACTTATCTTGTTATTTTTATTGTTGCTACTTTTGCTACAGAAATAATCATTGTCTTCGGTTATGTCATCTGATAGTTAATATACTATTGTCTAAAATATAGGTCTTTTTAGGTTTAGATTATTCCTATTTCTGCTACTTCTAGTACAACAATCATTACCATATTGGGTTACATCATCTGATAGTTAATCCACTACTATTTGAGATATAGTTCTTTTTAGACTTATCTTAGATTATTTCTATTACTAGTGCTGTTACAATGACCATTATTGCTTTTTTGTTGTTATTGTTATAGCAATTGGTTTTTTTGTTTCTTTATGTATTTGTTGTTTGTACTATGTTTAAGTTTGTTGAATTGTTATTAAGTTTGTTGTAAGTTTGATACTCTAGCTTGAGGGAGAATGTTGGAGTAAATAATGTGTTAGGGTTCTGTGTATTTTAGGTTTAGTCTTATATTACTTAAATTGTATTTGCCTTCTTTATGTAGCCTTTGTATATAGGTGTTTTATGTTAGTTAATGAAATTAATCCACTTTTACCTATTATTTTGTTTAAACACTAAACATAGGGGAATTCAAATGAAATATCATGAGATCTGGTAAAAATTAAAATCAGATAAGAGATTTGAGGTGTGCTTGCATTCTCCATTGAGGTTAATTTAATTAAGTCATTTGAGTTGACTTACACAACTCCTAAAACTTGGAGCCCACATGATATAAAAAAAATCCTTACAAGTAACAACAAAAAATTGAAGAATTTCATTACTATCGATGCCTTTACCTGTTTTGGAGAAATTTTAAAGCCACAGTAATTCCTCCCAAAAGGAACGATTAACTAGTTGTATGATTCAATTCCTATGAGCACCTTTATCTGTTTTCTGAGAAATGTTTATGATAGAGCCTTTATCTATTGTGTTTTTTACTTTTCATTCGTTAACATTAGTGATCGAATGAAGAATTTTGGTTTGGAAGATGGTATTTTGTTAGTCATGCATGATCATATAATTCTTTTGCAGCATAGACCAATTCTTTGAATGCTTTGATGGAATGAGGAGTTCTAATGCAAGCTCAGGCAATAGTGGTATATGGAACTGGACATGTTCCGTTTTTAGTGCAATAACTGCTGCTTCAAGCCTAGCTTCTGGGTGTGGTCATGTTACATCTGGTATACTTTCACTATTCTTACTATTAATTCTTGCAGCATTAAATTTAATATCCAGTGAGTTGGCTTATTTCGACTCTAGGAATCACATTTTAGCTAAGGTTTTTCAATATTCTTGCATTCTTGCAACATTTTTCTGTGGTACAAATATCACTTTAAATGACACATATGCAGCACACAGATATGATTGTAACTAATTATATAAGCGGGAGAGAGAGATCCACTATAGTTTTTTTGTGATCAACATTCCATTTGAGAGAGATACAAATATGACATTTCCTTGACGAGATACAAATTCACTGTAAGCTATTAATTTACAACTCAGACTGTAAAAAAGGAAAAACACACTGAAGAATACGTATGGGCATGTATTCTGAGCTTTTACCCATATTCTATTGTATAAATATGGGTACGAGTGGGGTGGCCCTGTATTTGGGTACCATATTTTATAGATGAGCTATTACACAATTTTATGTTGTTTCTGACAAGATGACCTATCATGTATCATTTTCCTTTATTGCAGAACAACTAAACATTGAGACAAGTCTAAAAGCATCTATTGCTTCATTTTCCATTGTTCTTTCCTTCCAAGATGAACAGAGATATTCTCAGTTGATTGACGACCACCAAATGATGAATGATATACAGGGAACTGCATATAAGAGTTTCTCCTCTATAAATGTGTTTGAGAGTTCATTTAATGGTTCAAGCATTGAATCTTACTTCAGTAAATTATGTAAGAATGGTGAGCATTCATCCAAAACAGATTTCAGAAGGGAACACATGAATTATCTAAATGCCACATTCTTTGATCTATCTCTCGCTTTGCTGGTAACATACTTGAGCATCTGTCAATTTTGTTCATGTTTTAGTAGTTATCACTGTTAAGTTGCTTTTGATATATTTTTTGAGATGCAAGTTGTCTGGTAGTTGTCTTTTTTAATAACAATACATTAAAGTTAAAATATCTACTTGTAATTTTCAGATTTAGATGTAAATGCTTGCTACTGATTTCTGGTTCTGGCAAATTGAACAGATTTGTCCTCAATGTTCAAAGTTTGAAGCTGTTGTAGGTCACATCAAAATTGATGATCATTTGTATAGTGGAAATGGGAGCACTTGTAATTTCACTAATGGTCAGATGAACAACAGTGGTCAAACATGTATGGTGCATCATATCCAGTCAGGTGTTCAAGGTGCTCTGCCTCCATTATCTTTCTCTGCTCTAGAATCGGAGGATCAATTAGATGCATCCTGCAATATTGAATTCCATTCTGTTATGGAGTCAGAAAATGACAAATTAGAAGGAAGTCAAATAAGAGCTTTTGCTCCTGTTGAGCCCATCAAAGTTACACTATTTGAATCTTTTGGGGAATGTCGTGGTGAATCTTTTATTAAAAAAGCCAATCAAAATGATAAGTCTGTGATATTTTCCTTAAAACTACCACCTTTCATTTTATGGATAGATTTCCATTTGGTGAAATTGGTAATGAATCTCATCAAACAAGTTGGAAATTCTTTTGAAGTGAGCAGGGGTGCTGAGTCTGATGCAATGGATATGATTGCCGATAAGATGAATGTGAAAAACACCAACAATTCGGCTACAGCTCCAAGAGGAAACTTGCATGGCAATGTAGGAATTTCTAGTGCAAGGATTATATTATGTTGTGAACCTGAGAACAATAGAGATGGCCATCAATTCTACTGCTGGGATAAGTTCATTGCTCTCGACTTTTCTCCAGCTATGGAAACTGAGAATTTTGAGAATAGAATTCCTGCCTCAACTACCAATTCCCCTAGCCCTTCATATACAGCTTCCACTTCCATATCTTTAGATAGTGAAAATCTTGATATTTTTTTGGTAGAGATTGCAAATCAAAATGCTTCAAAGTTTCTCTCTGACGTCCTTATGAGGCCAAGCTTCTCTTCCAATAAAATAATTGCTGTTAAGAGTGGAACAGATGGTCGTCATCCTTTACTTTACATGCTTTGGCAGAAGGGTCCTGTGACTGGTCCTTGGGTAGCAAGGAGAGCCTTGAATTTGGCAGAGTCACAAGACCCAAGAAGTAGAAATAAAGCAATGGGCAAGGGATCTGAGTTTGCATCTGTGACAACAGCTAAAGATCAAGCTGAATCTAACTCTTATATTAAGCAAGAGATAATCCTTAGTTCTTCGCTTCACCTGCATATTTATGTTTCGAGTGTTAATGTTACTCTTCTAAGACATGAATATGAACTATCATATATCCTTCTGAAACAAATTATGGATGCCTTGTGCATAAACACGTCTGCTGATTCCAACAAAAATATAAAAGATGTTCTAAATGCTGATGGTAAATTCGGTGTCCAAACTTCAGTTCTTGTGGAATGTGACACGTTGGAAATATGCATCACAATGGACAACATGAAAGCAATTGGTAGCTCGACACAGAAAGAGCTACCAGGAATATGGAAAAGCCTAAGACTGAATGTAGAGAAATTTGAGTTGTTAACTGTGTCAGATATTGGTGGAATTTGTGGTGCCGGGTTTCTTTGGTTAAGCCATGGTGAAGGAGAATTGTGGGGTTCAATTATGAATGTCAAAGACAAAGATTCTGCTAAAACTGAAGATTTCCTCCTCATAACTTGCAAAAATTCTTCATTGAGGCGAGGCAATGGTGAAGGTGGAAATGCAATCTCTTATGGTCCTGCTGGTACCTCCATTACACACTTGCATAATCCACAGGCTCTTCATGGTTTTACATCTATTACTGTTCAATGTGGGACTATTATTGCACCTGGTTGTCGTCTTGATTGGCTTGATGCAATAAATGCCTTTTTTGGATTGCCTTCTTGTGATGAAGAAGCCATTTCTAAAAGCCAATGTTTTGAAGTGAGTCACAGTTGCCTGCAGAACGAAACTTCTGAGAGTGTTGATTATAAAACATCATTTTTTCTCAATCTGGTTGATGTTGCTTTGAGCTATGAACCTCAGATAATGCATGTTACAGTTCCAGATTCTCAGTCTGCTGACTTGAATAAAGCACGTGAGCAACACTACGTTGGTTGTATTCTGGCAGCAGCTTCGTTGAATCTCTCCAATAAGATTGCAAATGAGACAGATACTAATGATTACATAATCCGACTCCAGGATGTTGGTCTTCTTATTTGTCAATGGTCTAGATGTAGCAGCCATAGAAGATATGATGCAGTTTATCTTAGAGAGGCTGGCTATGTGAAAATTGCAGGGGATGCACATATTGTTTCTGTTGTGAGAAGCAACTGTCAGGAGAACTTGCGTTGGGAAGCTGAATTTTCAGATTTACATGTCAATCTGGGTACATGTAGTGATACAACTTTAGGTCTTATTCGTTTGCTTGCACAGCTTCAGCAGCTCTTTGCACCTGATATTCAGGATGCTCTTGTGCATTTGCAATCTCGGTGGGATTCTACGAAGCAAGTGCATGATGTGCTTGATAAATCTAAGATATATGAGAGTTCCAATATGGATTGTGAAAATAATTTTTCAGCTGGACTTATGAATGAAGTTCTTGATGATTACTTTCATCTGCAAGAAAAGCATATGGTTCATTCTGATTCCCTTGACGTGGGATCTGCTATTTCAGATGATGAAGAAACTTTGAGGGATGAATTCAATTCTAGAGTAAACCATCCTCTAGATGTTGAGAGTACATGTTATTTAAATGCCAAATCAAGTGAATCAGTTCTTCCACATATGGGACATGGAAATTCACAAAAGTTGCATGCCAGCGTGGCTGATTTTATTGAATGGTATTATGTAACAGAGTTGCTTCCTAAGATAAAACCGATGGTTGAAAATCAGTTATCGAATGCAGCACACAAGAAGTCTGATCTACAAGATGAACAGGGTGGCTGGTATGGAAATGATATGTTGATGATTGATGAAAATCATATTGGTGATACAAGTGATGGTTGCAAAGGGAAGCAATTTTACCATAAAAATGAGGTTTTTCCAGTGAGATGTTTTCCTACTGATGCATGCAAAGCATGGGGAATTGTCCTAAAAAACACAGACATAAGATGGACAATGTTTGCTGGTTCTGATTGGCCTGAAGAAAGAAAAAGTTGTCAAAGTTCAAGCTCACCTAGAAGGAATGAAAACACATGCTTGGAGCTTCAAGTTTTTGGATTGAATCTTCAATATGATATGTATCCTGACAGAGCGATGCTTGTGTCAAAACTTACTTCTTCAATTCAGAATTTTCATCTTCATGACAATAGCAAGGATGCCCCTTGGAAAATGGTATAAAAACATACCCACTTTCCCTTTTTCTACCATGGACTCTTATACCAAGAGACCTTTTTTGTAGGTATTGGGATATTATCATTCAAAACATCATACAAGAGAATCTTACTCCAATGCATTAAAGTTGGACTTGGAATCTGTAAGGCCGGACCCCTCTGTCCCTCTTGAAGAATATAGGTAATTTATATGTCTTTATCTTTATTTTTGGAATTAATATGACAATTTCTTTAAGGGTACTGACACTAGACCAAGATATTTGTATTTTGAGATGCTAAAGTATGCTTTTCTTACTGATAAATTACAGAGAAATACGTAGGTGCATAAACGTGTAAATTCTTCCAGTGGCATGTAGAACAGGCAGCCTCCTAGTATATTTTTTTTCTTATCACACAATTCACCTATGATATGAAGATATCATATATGTATACATGGCAGATATATATCTGTTGGAGGGTTAGCAATTTTGTAATAATATTGTATTTGAAAACTCCATTATAAGTAAAACCCTTGGCTAACCAGACCATCTAATCTTGGTTTTGGGCTTATAATTTTTCGCAATTACCATCTCCACCAAGAATTTCTCTTCCACCACACTTGGCTTGGGTATGGGAAGGCCCAAGTCATTCCTGATTGGTTTGCTGAGTTACAACTGGCGTGCCAGCAGGAGCCTAGATACCATGAATTAATGTAATGACGGCACAGCAATCAAAGTTGCATCCAAGCAAATATTCTAGCAGAGGGTGTCCTTTATAAATGGAGGTTGTATTAGTGAGAGGAACAGATTAGATCTGCAAGGTGATCAAAGAATTACATGAAACCCCTCTGCAAGGGATTCAGGGCACTCAGGAGTAACAAAACATTGAGGAGAATAAAGAAGAGCTTCTATTGGAAGAAGGTGGAAAAAAGTGTTAAAGAATATGTCTGGAACTGTGATGTTGTTGTAAGACATGAGCCATTGCCAATCCCAGCTTTGTCTGACCACTCCCCATCCCTTAAGTTCCTTGGGAACATATATCCATAGACTTTGTGGACGAGATGCCTACCTCTTGGACATTCAGATATCCTTATAGTTGCGGGCCATCTAAGTATAATACTCATTTCATTGTAATGAAGCACCCCTACACAGCAGCAACAGTGGCACAAGTTATGGTGCATTCAGTGATTAAGTTACGTGGTATATTCTTTTGGAGGGAGTTCTTCAAACTGCAATGGAGTGAACTCAAGTTTTGCACTGCCTCTTACCCCTCAAATTTATGGACAAACAGAGGTGGTGGACTGTTGTCTGCAAGTCTACCTCTGGTGCTTTTGTTTCCATCATACCTTAGGTTGAGTATTTGTTCAATAAAAATTGACACTCAGCCATAGGGAAGACTCCATATGAGGTGGCCTATGGAAAACAACCCTCCATGCTACTATCTTATGTGCATGGAATGGCCAATGTCTAGGTGGTGGAGCAAGCCCTAGGGACAAGAGATGAAATACAATTTGAACTGAAGGGTAACTTGCAACAAGCTCAAAATTGCATGAAACACTACAAGGATAGATATCAAACAGAAAGGAGCTTTCTGTCAGGAGATCTGGTCTTTGGCTACACACATATTTACGAGAAATAGTTGCACAATGGAAGAAAAGTAAGTTAAGTTTGCAATACCATGGGCCCTATTGTGTATTGGAATAATTGGACGAGGTAGCATACACAGTATAATCACCTCCAACTTCTTGAATCTTACCCTGTTTTTCATGTATCATATTTGAAAAAGAAACATGGGGAGGTTGAACTAGAAGCATGGAACAAAGAAGACCTACCAGAAGATAATTTGGGAGCTCAACTACTAGAGAATTGACAGCCATTCTAGGTCACTGGATGGTAGAGGGGAATAATGCAGCTGCTACTCAGCTGTTAGTACAGTGTAGGATAGAGACATTGAGGATGCTTTGTGGGAGTCCCATACATTTTGCAAACAATGCCCAACTTATATCCTTGAGGATAAGGACTAATTCAAGTGGGTTGATTGATAGGAAGATACTGCATATGTATGTGTCAGTGAGTGGTCGAGTAGGTCACTAAACATTGATGGATTAGCAATTTTGTAATAATGTTGTATTTGAGAAGTTCATTATGAATAAGACCCATGGCTAACCATACCATCTCATTTTAGTCTTGGGCTGGTAATTTTCCACAATTACTCTCTCTTGACGAAGAATCTCCCATCCACCACATTCATTCACCATTGCTGTCATCAGGACAAGGAAGGCTGTGGGGCCTTCCTACTCTTGTGGCACTATTGGAGATGATTCTGGACCTATTGGTCTGAATTCTCAATCATCTTTCATTTCTCCTGTTGCAGGTTCTTTCCTTGCAGCCAAAATGGATCTGTGGATCTTTAGTAGGTTACTTATCAATTAAGTAATAGATTATTTTAGATTAAGTAATCTTTTTCCAATGCACAAGAGATTATACTCTTTATCATCAAGTAATAAATAATCTTACTTTCTTCTTGCTTTCTAACAAGCACAAAAACCTTAGCCACCATTGACAACTAGGGGGTGTTTGTGCCCTCGGTAAAAGATGGAAATGGCAAATCAAAGAATGGTCGTAAATGGAAAATGATGGAAAGTGTTATTTTTTCATAGCATTTGTATACATTACGGAAAATAGTAGAATATGAAGTTTGTGTTTTTGCAGAATGCAATGAGTATTTTTTCAACATTGATAATTATTTTCTAGATAGCCTATAAATAAAAAATAAATGATAATTGTACATAAATAAATTGTAAATACGACATAAATAAATTTTCTTAGTAATAATAAATCCATCATTCATGAAGCTTAATAATATGACATTAATAATATTAAACACTCATTCATTGATATTGATAAATAAATAATAATATAACATCACATTTCCCATCTACTAATCATATTTACTACAGTAATCAACCTAAATTTTTGGTCCAGTCAGTACAAAAACATATTACAACATTAATATAAACATTGCTCAAACATTAACAAAAGTAAAAAAAAATTCGGTCCAAATCAAAAATTTCTGGTGTAGACTGACAAAATTTTGGTCTTGACTGAAATATAGCGGAAGAGGGGGGCGGGGAGACTGACAGGAAGAGGGTTGTGTGTGTGCGGTAGTGGGAGTGAGTGCACAAGTTGGGGGCGGAAGTGGGAGCGAGTGCACAAGTTGGGGGCGGAAGTGGGGGCAACTGCGCAAGAGTTGGGGGTGTTAACAGGGGTGAGTGCGTGAGCTAGGGGTGGCAGTAGGGGCCAATGTGCAAGTTGGGGGCAGAAGTGGGGGTGAGTGTGTGAGCTGGGGGTGGAAACGTGGAGGCGAGTGCATTGGAGCTCAACAATGGAGATTGTTTTCCACCATTTTCGGAGGGGAGGAGGTGAGAAAATATTTTTCGCACCCCTACTTATATTGGGAAAATGGGGAAAATTTTGTTCCCTCATTTACCTGTATGCACAAACACTGGAAACTGACAGAAAATTTTCCACCGTTTTCCTTTTCTGCCATTTTCCAAGGGCACAAACAGACCCCTAGTGGTGAAAACCTGCTTTGACAGTTTCCATCTCTTCCATCCCCTTTCCACTGCCATTGGACTTTACAACCTTGTTGCTGGTTGAGGAACCTTTGTTTTGCTATCATGTTTCAGCTTTATTGGCCCTTGTTTGAGGCTGTTGATTAGTCTTCAAGTTGCTGTATCTCTGGCTATCTGCACTTGGGTTTGTGCACTCAGATTACCATTTACTGAATTATTTTTTGGATCTATCATTATTGAACTGAACTGGAACACAACAATGGATTGCATATCCACTGGAGTCTTCAGAGGTTACATCACGGTTACTGGGCCCAACTTAATCTGAGTTATGTGCAAAAAAACAGAGTGAATGCATGAACCCTTGTGTAGTGCTAGCTCACATGCCACTTCACCGAACTTGTGCTTAATTTGGAATGACCTATGGTATCATGTGCAGAACTTGGGGTGTTTACGACTGATGAGTGATGACTGACCCTTGTCAGAGGTTGAAGCTTCAAATACACCCAATCACTGTTCCCTTTGTGTCCTCCATTCTGTTTGTTTGAGCTTAGCTCTTTTGTAAATTATATTTTAAGATTTCCTCTCTTGACCTCAATTCCTGCTACACTGCCACTAGTCTGGTGGTGCCCAGTACATGTGACAATAGGTTTTGTGGGGGTCATCCATTAACTTTGAAAGAAGTGAATGCCCATAGAACTAATATGAGGACTGATTTTGCACCAGTATTTATTCTGTCCACATGATTCACTTCCCAACTGCATGTTGCTTCTGGTATACAACATTGCAGATACGTTTCCTCTCACTCCTTTTAATGCCCATAGAACTAATGTGGGTACTGCTTTTGCACCAGTATTCTGTCCGTGCGATTCAATCCCCACTGGTATATAACTTTGCAAGTTGGTTTCATGGATTTGCTGACCATCTGCATTTGGTCCTCTCAATCTTTTTGTGATAGGGAGAACTGAGTTAGTGGTTTTGCCATTTTAGAGTAATTCTATATGAATTTCCCATGATATCCAGACTTGAGGGAATATCAAGAAACTTGTCTTTGGAAGTGGTGAATTGACAATTTACTTCACTTTCTCAAGGTTCATCTCAATCCCATTCTTGCTGACAATAAGTCCTAGATAACTGATTCCCCTCACACCAAATTCACGTTCTTGTGTTTAGCATACAACTGATGATCCACCATGACATGAAGACATGCCATCTTGACTAGGGTTGCACACATTAAACATTATGCGATGGTCTGTTATTCAACAAGAATCGGGTTGGGTGATGCCAGTCTAACTTATATAATTTGACAAGAACATGAGTTGAAAATGTGTCTTTTAGGAAAAAAAAAGTTTTCAAAATAAAAATAATTGACACATATTAATGCAATCAGGAATATTTCAGGTATCATTGAGTATTTCAGTTTCAACTGATGATTTCTAATTTTTTTGAGTAAGAGTAGGGTGCAAATAAGATTCATCCAAAGTACCAACTCCTGATTGAGACACTCCGGGAAGGTGAAAACAACTAAAGGGAAAAAAGCAAAACTAAAATTACAATTTTGACCTCCAAATGCCTTGTCCAGTCTTTGAGACTGACTGGTTTTATTCTGAAAAACCACTTCATTGCAGTGCAACCAAATGGGCCATCATGTAGCATGAATCATCATCAACAATTTTGTTTGCACTCCCAAATCATGCCTTTAATGATCTGTAAGCATCCAGAAAGGAACTCAGCTTCAGAGTGAAAGTGCCTTCTTAAACAACTTCAGGCTGAAGTCCGTCTTATATTCTTTTTGATTCTACACAAGTAAAGAATAGATGCAAGCCATTGTACATAGTCTGCCAGTGGTGTCAATGCTACACTTCCATCTGCAACAAAAGGTTTTAGTGATGATCCTACCCTTAAATAATAGCCACATGAAAGCACAGACCTTCAAAGGGATCTTGCTCTTCAAAACCGCAATGTCTCTTTATTATCAGTAAGCGACTTCAAGCAGTCCTTAACTGAAAAAGCTTCATTGCTACCCCAGCATCAAATTAACAAGTCATTCATAGTAGGTGCAGCCCCAGTCTCATCTGATGATTTCTAATGGGCTTTTAAAGTTTTAGGATAAAGTGACAAAGTACTAAAGGCTTGTAGATGTGTAAAAAAATGCACACCATTTTCTTCTATTGAAATTTCATCTCAAAATTAATTGGTAATAAGTGGAAAAGTTCATCATTATATAAGATCATATAAGTTTAAGTTCAGTTTTTATCTTAATCAATATAGGATTATTCTAATACTTTTCCTTGCTTGTGGTTTAATTTATATGTTTACAAGTGCCTATGAGTAGATATGTATGAATATGTTTTGATGCCATATTGAAATTTCAATTTAAAACCAATTGATAATGAGTGAAGGACTCATCATCATATAAGCCTTGGTTTAGTTTCCATTTTAATTAATATGGAACTATTGCAACATCTTCATTACATGCTGGCAATTATAATCAGGCGTAAAGGGACTTTGTGAAACTGAAACATATTAAGTTGTATCAGATGCTAATGTATTTAAAGTTTTAGCGCCTCTGAAACCCCAATTGCCAATTTTCTGCAGGCTAAATCTTTCTCTACTACCACTGCGGTTACATCTTGATCAAAGCCACCTTGATTTTCTTATAAAATTTTTTGGTTGGAATTCATCTGTGGTGGAATCTCCAGATGTGCAGAGTACTGATGATGAACAAGGACCTTCAGGATCTACAGAAAACAACATTGCAGAGGAGGCACTGCTTCCATTTTTCCAGGCAAGTGATATCACTTTTTGTTCATAATGTTTGTACCCTAATTTTCTATTCTTGTAAATCATAGAGAAATGTTCATTGTTGGTTCTTGATCTTCTGTTGTGGATTTTTCTACTGTGTTCTTATATTCTTGTCTTGAACTTGAAGTTGAGATAATTGTTTGGTTTCATACAGAACATAGGTGAAAGCTGTATAAAAAGTAATTAAACTTTTGGAAGAAAATAATTGATATATGTGCCATGGATTTGTACTCAATGTTGTGTTAATGATATGCAATAAATATCATATTTGGTGATTCTATGATGCCATTGTGCTTTGCACTGAGGTGGACCTTTGTTTTGATGGGTCTTATTTCCTTCTCTTCTTGCCATCTTGTGGTTGGTGACCTTTTCATCTTTTCTGACTTTAAGTGGGCTTATGTTTTCCAATACAACACATTTCCTCAAAAATGGACTATCTCTTAGAATTCCATGTTTCCGAAGTCTGATTTATACCCAACATTTACCATCTTATCTGCAGAAACTTGACATACGACCAGTTGTTATTTGTGTTGACTATGTTCCCCGTAATGTTGACCTGGCAGCACTGCATGGTGGAAGCTACATCGAACTTATCAATTTGGTTCCTTGGAAGGTAAAGCTTTATGGAAGTAAAATTTCCCATTTCTGTCATGCAACTGATATCTCCAACTAATCTAATTGCTGAATTAAACTCACATATGATGATATGAATGGAAAGTTGTCAAGCATTTTTTAAAGTGGATTCCACATAGTTATTTGCTGTCAATTCCTTAAAGGCATTTAGATAAACCTATCTAAAGAATGCCCATGTTAGGTGAGAAAGAGTTCAGCATGTTTAAGTTTGCTAAAAAAGGATAAACATTTAGAGGAATTTATCGAATGTAGTTTTGGTCATCAATTCCTTGAAGGCTTGCAGGTAAAGACCATTAAAAGTAATGGATAAGAATGAGTTTAACATCTTTAAGATTACTAAACAGGGATAAGAATTTTCAAGGAAATTCACTATTTCAAAATAACTTTTGGTCCTGTCTATTCTTTAATGTGCCATAGATCCATATTGCCATAGTACCAATTTATTTGCTTTTATATTGTATATTCATCATGACTTTAAAATTGCTTTACATTGTCAGAGTAATAATGTGTTTGGAATATATGGGTTTTGTGGGTTTAATCCTACATTACATAAGATATGTTTGTTCTCTTTATGTAATCCTCTTCTACTGATCTCTTATGTTCTTGCTAGTATCAAGAACTTATGTTTTAAGAGTCTAAAATGTGTGAAAGATCAATGTAGGAAGGGAAACCCTACCCATCACCCTCCTCTTAATCATCACTATTGACCCTTATTCAAGTTTTCTCTACCCTTCCCTTGTGCCAGTTGCCTAAGTTTTTTCGCTGTCAACATCCCCTCCCCATGTTAACCTCCCCTTTTCTCCCATGCCTAGGTCCTCCCCATTCTTAGATCTTTTCTAATCTCTCTGCCTTCTCCCATGTCACGTTCCATCCATCTCATCTAGACAATGATGCCTACAGCCCTTTCTAGGGTTGTCTGTTCTGCTCAACCCTTTTCTAGGGTTGTTCCTCAAAGCTTTGCCTTGCTTTACTTGGTTGCCTATCCTCCTCACTTTGATTGTCGCAACTTGCAATTGTCATCAAAGCTTCTTCATTTTTTCCTTTTCTCTCCCCTATGTCACTACTACATTACTGTTGTTGACCACTTCTCTAATTCCCTTCTCTTTAACAAAATCATCAATAACAAAGTGCTTAACTGCTTCTATGTTTTGATGTTGTCACCTTCACTAGGTTTTGTTCTCATGCTTCTCTACCTGCCCTGGCTTTGTCAGTTGCACGACCTTTTGCTGTCACAATGTTGCTCTACACGCATTGGGATTTATAAAGGCAAGACATTGTTAGACAAAGGGGAAGAAGGAGAGAAGGGAAAGAAGACTAAAAAAAGGTGAGGGGGAGAGAAAAAGAATAAAAAGGGAAAAACACAAAAAATCTTAAGGGTAGTTCATTTTACTTTCTTTACATGATCAAAGGTTCTCTACCATTGCTACTTCTTTATGAAGGTTTACTATTACTACTGTTATTGTTGTTACTTGTTTTCAGTTAAGTTGTTTGAGTATATTTTTAAGTATGTTACAAGTTCGATGCTTTAGTTTGAAGGGGAGTGTGAGAATAAATATTAAGTTATTTGTGCTGTAAGTGGATTTAGTCATACATTGCTTATGATGTTTTTTCATCTTTGTGTAATTTTTTTTTATAGAAGGCTTATTTTTTGTTAATGATATATGACTTTCATATACTATTGGTAAAATGTGGTACCTTGAGGACCTTTTTCACTTGTTTCCATAGTTGAGCCATCTTTCCTATAACACCTTCAACTAGATCATCTGTTTCAACAAGTTTTACTTTGGATGTCTTTCTATTTTAGTATCTGTCTTTTCATTTTAGTGGTAGTCTTGTCAGTTAGGTATGTATAATTATGCTACTTTTTATAGTCTATGTCTAATCAAGAGTCACAATTCTTTTGATGTAGTCCTTTGTGATGTATAAAATCCTACCATGATCACATTAGTGATTGGTTATCAATATTATATTTTCTTTATTGATGACTTTTCCCATATATCATGGGTTTATTAGCATAAAGGTTGTACTTGTATTGTTGAGGTTGTTAAATTTTTTTTTTGAAATAATAAATCAATTTTCTATTATTCTCAAAATTCTTGGCACTAATAAAATCATTGAAATTTTTTTAAATTAGTTTTCAACAGTTTTCTGAATCTTTAGGTGTTGTCCATGAGACTGCATACACATTTCAGAGAAATGGGGTTGCAAAATATAAACATTAACACCTACTTGAAGTTGTTCAAACTCTTATTTTTAGCATGTGTAACCAAGTATATTTGGTTTGATGCAATTTTTACAATATCTTATTTTATTAATATGATGTTGTTGTCTCCTTTTAGGAGAGAGATTCCTTTTCAACATCTACTTTCTAATGTGAAAGTCTTCTTTTTTCCAACTAAAGTGTTTAGTTATGTTACCTTTGCTTAAAGTTTAACTCCAAATCTTGACAAATTAGTAGTTTCAATGAAATAAATGTGTGTTTGTTGAGTAGTATCACACTTAAGGTTATGGGTATTTTGTTGTATTCACTATGAGTATTTGGTTTTTATAGATGTTATATATTTTGAGTCTCAAAGACTTTTGAGAAGGATTGTGATAAGTCTGGCTTTCCTGTGTAGAAATTAGGGCACTCGCTTTGGCAGCTGGGCACCCACAGCTAATGTTGTGGACCTGTGGTGCCTTAACACCTTGAGCAGTAGCATCCATGTTGATTGTGGCTAAACCAATCAATATTGGATTGCTTTTATAAGCCATATTAATATATTATCAACTGCAAGATTGGTATCTGCTTTTATATTAAAGTAGTATTTGTATATTTAAAATTAATAGGAAATCAAGTGAAATGATGAAAATTTTAGTTAAAATTTTTATCATTTCACATGATTTTTTATTGATTCTAAATATACAAACCCTCCCTAAGTGTCCATGAAGTATCATATTCATATTTGCTATTAATATGTTATATGCTGAGTTTGAAATTTTCTGATTCTGATAGAATGTTTTGATTTTCTCAGGGAATTGAATTACATCTCAAACATGTTAATTCTGTTGGTGTTTATGGTTGGAGTGGCATTTGTGACTTAATAGTTGGCGAATGGTTGGAAGATATCTCAAAAAATCAGGTTTTTCCTATATTCATTCAGCTTATATTTATGTGTGCTTATTATCTAGTCATCTGTCAGAACATTGAAGTAGAAAGCACTTGTTCTTAGCAGTATTGTTTGAAGAATATAGTACCATCTTAGGCTGACAATTTTTTTTTATTTAGTTACATCAAATACTCAAAGGACTTAGACCTATACGGTCACTATATTCTGTTGCATCTGGTGCTACTAAATTAGTTTCTTCACCCATAAAGAACTACAGGAAAGACCGAAGATTTATCAAGGGTGTACAAAGAGGTAAGTTAGTTTTTTGCCATTTTTTCTATTGTAGTGTTTCACCTACAATAATTGCATCATCCTCTTTTTATTTCAATATATAATATGCAGATGCTTCTTTTTAAAACAGTATTGATATTATCAGTCATGTGAATAGACAAGTAAAACTTTTCCCCAAAAAAGAGATGTGAATATAAAAATCTACTCTCAAGACACATCTGAATTTGCAGTTTCTCTGACATGTTCAAAAAGCATCCCATGAAAGAAATGGAAGAAAAAACAAGAATGATATTGAGAAAAAAATTTTAGGAAGAGAATTACTGTAACAAATGATTTAAAGAACAAACAAGAAGTGACAAGATAGTTTTGGAAACTCTGCAAAGCTCCAAGTTACCATAATTCTTTTATTTCATTTCAGTACACACATACACGCAACATAAAAACATCTCAGTTGCTAGCTGGCTGTTCCACTTATCTTTTGCCTATAATCTCATAGTATGAAATGACAAGGTTTCAAAATATTTCTGTTTCTAGGAGCAATTGCTTTTCTTAGAAGCATTTCACTTGAAGCTGTTGGGCTGGGTGTGCATCTGGCAGCTGGTGCACATGATATCCTACTCCAAACTGAATATGCCCTAGCATCATCTGTACTGCCATCTCAAAGAAGAAGCAAGTCAATAGCTAGTGTAAGAACCAATCAACCTAAAGATGCACAACAAGGCATGAAACAGGTATCGAGAGTTCTGAGAGCCTTTTCTACTACTCACAGCTTTATTTAGCCAAGTTGAGTATTCCTGCAGTGCTACATCATTTATCTGTTTACATGTGGCAGATTTTTCAAAATATGGAACAATAAGTTCAGAGTTCTTGCAATAAAAAACGGTTTTTTAGAAGATATAGTCAGAAGTTAAAGGATGCACAGAATATATCTCCTTTTGTTACAATATTCATGTGCTTATTTTGTCTGAATGAGAGCTTAATATTCTCTTGCAGTTTTTTTTGATCAAATGAAATGTAAGGCGATTACAATTAAGCATTACGTACATCCATTGACAATGTCAAATTTCATTTGAAAATGCTTGAATGGTCTCATGGTGTGGTCATGTGTTCAACTTTGACAGTTCATGTCTAATGTAGCTTTTATCTGTAACATGAAAAGTGAATAATAGTGGGGAGTACTCCGCTTGACTTGATTTATGATTTGTAGTATGCACTTTTTGACAAGCAACATTTATTGACAACAGTTTCCAACTTGTGGCTGATATTCTCAATAATGTAATTTAATTTATTGTTGAACTAAAAATATTTTAAGTTGAGATCCTTATCAAGTTCAAAAATTTTAAATGGTGACCAGTCAAAGATCTTTTGTATTAGGTGTACAGGATAACTTTATAACTGGCATAAATTTATTTTTCTTGTTAAAAATTCGGGCGTTAACCCATTCTTAAGATATATCATGCTTGATATTTGAGCCTTTCATTCAATTGTTCCCTTAGTGGACATCCTTATGGAACTTTTGTGTCCATCATTTATCAGATATTTCTTAGAGTAGAAATTATCCAGAAAAATCTCTTGAGTGTATTCACTTTTACTAAGGTCTCTCAATTGCAGGCTTATGAAAGTCTCAGTGATGGCTTTAGCAGAACTGCTTCTGCATTAGTTGGGACACCTATTAAGACATACCAGCGTGGCCAAGGTGCAGGATCAGCATTGGTCAATGCTATCCGAGCAGTTCCTGGTGCTGCTGTTGTTCCTGCCTCTGCAACTGCCCGAGCTGTGCATTGTGCTTTTTTAGGTGTGAGAAATAGGTATGATATCTCTATGCCTTTCTTTTTTTTTAATTTTTGCATTTTCTTAAGAATATTAATGTAGTAGAGTTAAGTGTTATGTATGAGTCTAGTCCTACATTGCTTAAGTTGTTATCTTTTGTGTAACCTCTAAATATAGAGACTTTATATTTGCTAATAAATCATTTTACTTTCACTTATATTTTGTATTTTCACATAGTATCAGAGTAGGTCCATATACATTTGCTTGTAAGCCATTTGTATATCAAAAAAGAGGGAGCTACGAGTGTTGAGTCTCACATTGTGAGAGTAACAAGTGTAGGGAAGTGTTAAAAGAAAATGTCTCATGTCGTAAACGGTGTGGTTAAACTTAGCTTTTATATTATAATGATCCTATTTTGTTACTGCAACAATTTTTTATTATATTCTTCTATGTATCTGTTATTTTTGTTATTTTTGTTTAATTATTAAGTCTATTACAAATTGCATGTTCTAGCTTAAGTGGAAGTGTTAAAAAAATATTAATGTATCAGGCTTAAGTGTTGCGTGTGGGTTTAGTCTTGCTTAAGTTATCATCTTTATGCAATTTGCATATATAAATGTTTTATATTTGGTAATGAATCATTCATCTTCCACCTGCCTTTTGTACTTTCACAATTTCCATTGATACTTATGCATCTTTTTTGTTAGACCAATACCCAGTACAATACCAAAACCAAATCCCTTGGTTATGTCTTGTTTTTAGGCCACTTTTCGTTTATCCTTTTCTTAAGTTGTTTTATTATTATTATTATTATTATTATTATTAGTATTACTTTTTTTTGGAGGCGGGGGGAGGGTTGTGCTGCTGGAAATGATGAAAAACGGAAACAGTTGAAATTCAATTCCCATTGATGAGACATTTGTACATGAAATGTCCATGAGCAATTTTTTTCTACAGGAAAGTGATACTATTGTAGGGATGAGACATTTTTTCCCACTTGAGAAATGATACGAAAAGAAGTTGTTCATTCGATTGCCGCTTGCTTGCTCACTCTGCGGTTGTTGTTGCTCGAGTTCTTTGTGTTGAAAATCACCAACACTAAAACTCTCTATTCAATGGGTTCACCAACGTCAGGGAAGAAGAGTTGGGTGAAACAAAAAAAAGAAGAAAAAGGAAGAAATGGTAAAAGATGGAAGAAAAATAAAGGGAAAAATGTAAAAATAAAGACAAGGAGAGGATTTTTTTATGAAAATATTTGTTTATGTTATGAAAATGTTTGTTTATGTGGCCATTACCTTTTATGAAAGGAATATTGAATATTTTAGTCTACAGAAATGTCATATAATTTTTTTTGTTACATTATTTATTTTTAGCATAATAATATTATTTATTTAAATTATAAGGTTAATCATATAATTTCAATTCCTTTGCATGTGCACTAATCATATAAGGTTATTTATTTAAATAATCATATAATTTTCAATTCTCATCATTTTTGTTATATGCACAAACACATGACATGAGAACTTTTTCCCATCATTTCTATTTCTCATTGTTTTTTTTTCCATTGTTTCCGTATGTGTAAATCCTCCCTTGAAGTCCACTTGTTTTTTGGGTTTCATTTTTGCTTACTTACAGTCTGTGTAGGCTTACTTATTTTCTTGATTTTTATATATTTGCTTGATAGAAAAATAATTTGACTTATAATCCTTGCATAAATCTTTATAAGTCAAATTAGTTTTGCTTGATATAAAAGGTCAGTCACATAAATCTTTTTCTTTCATGTATTCTTATTTGCAATCAAATCTTTGACCCAGGGGGAATAAAAGAAAATGTCAGATGAACGGTGAAAATTCTTTAATACTTATGTTGAAGTATAAGGCAAACAAAATTATAATAATTGTTGTGGTATTAAATTAATGAGTCATTATTTTGAAATTATAGGAAAAGGTACTTGAACAAAGACAGGCATGCAACTGAAAATCAACTTTGGTATTTTTTTTAAACTCTGGTAATTTGACTATGTCCTTAGGAGACCAAGGAGTGCACCAATTAGAAGTAGAGAATTAATTAGTGTAAATGAAATTAAAAGAAGTAGAAATGGATTTAAAACTACATTGTTTGGTATTATAAGAAAAAATTTAAATCTATGTAATTTAACAAAAGACTTGGTGATAGAAATAAAAACATGTATGTAACCAATTCCAAGTAGTAGAATTATAATTCAGATTATTGTTATATCTATGATTTTCTAATCACTATTTTTTGTTGAAAATGATTGTTTGAGTTCAGGAAAAAGGCAAAAGTGGCCTTTAATTTTCAATTTTTTTTCTTTATTTAGCGGTGTCGAAGATTAGTAATGTTTTAAATGGGGTTTAAGTGGTTACTTTTAATTGTTTCAACGTTTATGGTATATGTTTTGTTAGCTGTAACATGCTTGCTTTACCTGCAGCCTTGATCCCGAGCATATGAAAGATTCGATTGAGAAATATCTTGGTTCCTTACATCAGGATCATAGATTATGGTGCGTCTATATGCTTTATTGTATCTTCCCGTTTGAATTAGACAATTATGTTTGAGGATATTATACCTTATGACCTTTTTTGCATGGAACAGAGTTTTTGATTTTATGCAATTGTTGTATGAAGAATGGATTGGAGGCGCTGCCTGTGCAGTAGCATGTTAGCTGAAATTTAACACATCAAATTTCAATGAATCTTTTGAGGGTTTATGGAATCGAGGCATCCAATGCATCATCCACTGCCTTCTCAAAACAAGTGCACAGAATCTGTATGCGTCATCCACTGCCTTCTCATCGCAAGTGGTGCACATGATCTGTATAGATTCTTTTCACGTGTAGCAATATGGCGAAATCGTAAAAGATGATGTGAGTAGCCCTGCTATATGCCTAATTTATGTTGTGTACATATATGATTTTTATTTTTTTACCAGTCCCGTGTATATAATTTTGGTTAGCAGCAGGTTTGATGTTTGGTTTGTACAGATTCATGAGATTCAAAGAAATAAAAGAAATCCGTCTGCAGTGGCTTGTACAGATTTATTTGTTGTAGAGCACTAGGTGTTTCTTCCAGACTGATATCAATCCTTGCTATATGCTTCACACCATATGCTTCGATTATGTATTTATAAATCTCTTATGTTATCAATAATTGGGAGTTAATCGCATCAGTGGCAGATCTCAAAGGTGAGCAAGACTACCAATGTTCATATTTCACTTTTTGTATTTTTCCTGATATGGTGGATGCTCACCAGATCTCATATACCTTGACAAAAGATTGCCATGAAGGCTTCTCATATACCATGATTTTAGATTTTAGATGACGCTATATTTACAGATGAGAAATCTCCTTACATATTTTTTCGTGTCTCTTTGGGTCTATCATGCAAGATAACTCACCAAAATCAAAAAAAAATTTAAATAAGTTTGTGAATGTTTCTTCCTATCTCTTTTTTTAAAATTTTTTGTAAATCAGCTTTTGCATTGTGTTCTATTGCCAAAAAATGATGTGGAGCTCATCTAATGATTCAACATATTTATTATTTACATTGGTCTAGGCTACCACAACAGACAAGTGGAATTGGCAATATTATTGTCAATGCCCTTTTGGTTTTCTTCTTCATTCTCTATTCATCTCGTAGGGGTTTATTGTTTATTGTTGCTTTGCATCTTTGAAAATCTACCTTGTTTGGTGGCATCAAACTGTGGATGTATATTGTCTCCCTCACATTACCAATGCCACATGTGCTATTTGATGAGTCACTTCAAATGTCATCAATGGATGCTACGGAGTGAACACATTATGGTTGTGGCTATAGTGATAGATGCTTTATGTTTGGTCTTTTGTGTGAATTTGATGTTTTGTAATTACAAAACCTATTTTGGATTTTTGTGAACTTATATGGATTTGTTATTTGATGTCTTGAATTTTGATTTGAGATTTGTGGTGGAGGATTTGACAATTCTGTTATTTTTGGTCTTATTTGTATTTTATTTGTATTTGGTAGCTGTTAAACCTTCTTACAGGTATTCTAACTCAACAATAATGGGAGGAAATGCTTTTCACGTCATTTTTCTTAAATGTGAATTTCTCTTCTTATCATGGTGGTGGTTGTCATATCTAGAATGTGGGCAGATGGATGTATGTTATGAAGTAAACACTTTATTGTTGTATTTGTTTTAGAAGCATTAGGGGGGTCGGTGTCTAATAGAAATCTTGAAAAAGGAAAAGTTTGAAATTTTTTTTAGATTTTTAGATATTT